>MJUU01023295.1:172537-194570 GCA_002080025.1 Modiolus philippinarum
GTCACTGTAACGACCACAAGCCCTTGAGTAGCGAATGAGTTGTGAGATGTAAAGTCCATATGCTGGTGCTTTTGGATACATCGGCAAACGAATACCGAAGCAAGAACGAGGAAAGGGGAAATTCTAAAATCATAAATCCAACACACGACAATTCACAGCAACACGAATCGAGACAGTATGACAAAGACAAAGACAAATAAACAAAAATGAACAAGAACGCCACAAATCTAAAGGACTAGCAGTGTGAACCCCTATAAAAACTGAGGCATCATCAGGGGCGGCAAGCATGATCTGCTCCACGCGCAAGCAAAAAGGTGATATGTTGCTACAAAGAAAAGGGAAGTTGACTATTGGAAAAGTGAAGTCATCGCGTTTGTCATACAGGCTAGTTTGTATTGTACCTGTGTTGTCAATTTCAAGATGAAGGTCAAGGAACGAAGCCGATGTTGAAGTATCTGTAGTATCCTTAATTTCAAGCTCTTTTGGATAAATAAGATGAAGAAAATCACAAAAGCGAGGGTTGTTTAATGATAAAATATCATCTATATAACGGAACCTGAAATAAAAGGACTGGGCCAGTTTTTGTCTTTATTTTGAGGAAACCCTTCAATGAATTCAGCCTCATAAGAGTGGAGAAACAGGTCGGCTAACAGATGTGCACAGTTTGTGCCTATTGGAATTCAAATGGTCTGTTGAAAAACAAGTCCTCCAAACTGGACAAATATATTGTCGATCAAAAACTCTAACATTTTTATCACTTCTTCCTCTGTGTATTTTTTCTGTGACTCTGAGTCGTATTTCACAAAGTATGCTTGTTCTCTGTCTATGACAATCTTCGTCCGCCGTTCTTACAGGAGCAAGAAGTAAGCAGTAAGAAGTTAGAAGTACTAGAAGATGGAAATATTTTGAAATATATTTATTTAACAACATGTGAAGGAGGGAATGAGTTCCAAACTCTGATCATTAAAACCGTATCGTTCATCCCTTGAAAATAAACAATTGCAAGTCATAATATTCTAGAAGGGGGAAGATTTAAGGATGTATTGACACCGCTCTGAGTTAAAATCCAGCAAATGTGTACGTATCCATACATCCACTTCCTTGATTTTCTGGACTGGGTGATAAGATTTTACTCCCAATGTTATCACTCTTACATTGATGAACTAAGTTCCACCATACAACCTTTATCGTCTCGAAGGTGGTGTATAAAAAGAGGATGAACAAAAACCAAATCAATCTTTTCCGATTGCAAGAATTTATCATCCAAGGACTATTGCAAAATGGAACACGATTTCCTATATATGAAGTTTTCTGTCAGTTGAAGAAGTTTATATTTCAAAATGCACACCCTAAACTGTTGTTATCTAAGACGTAAAAGGGGGTCTTGAAGGTGTCCGGGCCCCCCTTTTTTAGCGGAAATCGTGAAAAAATACCCCTTTATAATAGGCTTGATGCGTGACTTCATAGAATTTTTAACGTGAAAGCCACAGATTGATGACATGCACGATGGGTTCTTCATGACCCAGATAATACAAAAATACAAGACCTTTGACGCTCAAGAAGTAGGTAACCGGAGGTAAGGCTAACCCCTGCTCCTGCCCCTCAATCCTTTTATCAAGTGGTATTAAAAATTACTCCCTCACCAGTGTTTTTCTGTTCCCAAATTGATTGTTATCTCTTGAATTATAGTTCAAATATTGCTAGTAGAGGGTCTAACACCATTTAAGCTATTAATCAATTTTCATTGATTTCGCGATAGGTCATAAACAATGAAACTTTCAGTCCTAACAAAACTGACAAAATTAAATACCGAAGTCGATGTTGCAATCCGGAAAGGCTACCTTTTAAGATTGCAACATCGAAGTAAGAAGTAAGAAGTTAGAAGTAAGAAATTTAAAGTAAGAAGTAAGAAGTCAGAAGTCGGAACTCGGAAGTCCCCTTCCGGCTTTCGTACTATTTAGATACCAGGGAAATAAGTGGCCAGTTTGCGTAAGAAATTTCAACGGTGTTAATCTGAAGAAAATACCGCGGAGTACAAATAGGAATAAATGTCAACTTTTGGTGACTTATTCATTGGGAAAATCGAGATCAATTTAGTTAAGTAGACATGTTCAACACGGCGGGTGTCTTATAAGAAGCAGGAGATTCTTACTCTACCGGTGCACCTGATCTCACCCATGGTTTTATTGGGTCCGTGTTGTTCATTTTTTGTATATGTGTGTGTCTTCATTTTCTTTTCTCTGTCGTGCTCATGTTATGTCTTTGTTTCTTTTTTTTCCGACGTTGCGTTGTCCTTGGATTCTTCGTTTTAGACTGACGGTTCGGTTCCCACTTACTTTGTAACATGAAATAATGTTTACTTCTAGATGTACTTTAACGTATAGTGCAGACATAACCTCTCGTACAAGTAAACTTGGAGAGCAGTCAGGAGAACTGATCTAAGTTAACTAAGAGCAGACTTAGAACAGCCTAGCTCTGGTCATGACCGTTCTTGTCATGTCTGCTCTGACCATGTACGTTCTGGTTCTAGAACTTTTAAACTGTATATTTAATTATGGTTTTTTTTCTCGAGCCAGAGCCCGAGATAGTTTAAATAAAAACAAAAACATACAAAACTATCTTATTTTGCGATATTTTCAATAGTCATTTGTTTCATTTAAAATGGTTGTTATCTAAACATCTACAAAATTAAGTTGTTATCAAAATATGGGAAAAGTGAAAAATCCAGTACGAAACAATATCATATTACTAGTATCTCTTGTACTCCTCATTTTATGTACAGTGCATGCCATTTCCATTAAAACTGTAGTAGTATGATGAAATACGTCACATACAGACCTGCTATCTGAAAAAAAATACAAAATACGTCAAATAAAAACCTGCAAATAAACAATGGAAGTGGATGTTTGGCTTGCCATAAAACCAGTTTAACCAATCATTTCATTAGAAATGTCTGTACCAAACCAGGACCATTGTAGTTTCCACCTGATTTGTCTGTTTGTCTAATGGACTTCGGCTCTTGACCACTCTGTTTGGTAGGTTTGTTATTACCCCCATCTGCTATCTGTAATACAAAAAAAAGAAGATCTTTGATTCTTCTATTTTGTTCAAGTGTTCCAGTAGTTGCTTGCGATATTTCACATTTTAACGGACATTTACTGACTATATATTTCAAAACAGTGAACAAATTCTTACTGTAATACCAAGACAGGATACGTACCGTGAGCCAAACTCTCATATTTTATAGTAACCAAGCCCATCATTGTTATACCAAGACAGGATACGTAACATGAGCAAAACCTCCTTTGTTACAGTAACAAAACCGACACTTATATACCAAAACAGGATACGTACAGTTAGCAAAATCCCCTTTGTTATAGTGACCAAACCCATCCCTGTAATACCAAGAGAAGATACGTATCGTGTGCAAAGCCTCATTTGTTACAGTGAACAAACCCATCACACGATACGTACAAATCTTCCTTTGTTAAAGTGACTAATCTCATCACTGTAATACCAAAAGAGGATACCTAATATGACCAAACCTCATTTGTTATTTAACGACTGGATACGTACCGTGAGCAAACCTTCCTTTGTTATAGTGACCAATCTCTCCACTGTAATACCAATACAGGTTACGTACTGTGAGCAAAACTTCCTTTTTGATATAGTGACCAAGCTCAACACTGTAATACCAAGACACTATACGTACCGTGAGCAAAACGTCCTTTGTTATAGTGACCAATCTCATCGCTGTAACATCAAGACACGATAGTTACCGTAAGCAAAACCTGCATTGTTATAGTGACTGAACTCATCACTGCAATACCACGACACGATACGTACCTTGAACAAATCCTGCTTTGTTGAAGTGACAAATCCCACCACTGTTTAACAAAGACAGGATACGTACATTTAGCAAAATCCCCTTTGTTATAGTGACCAAACCCATCCCTGTAATACCAAGAGAGGATACGTATCGTGTGCAAAGCCTCTTTTGTTACAGTGACCAAACCCATCATTGTAATACCAAAAGAGGATACCTACTGTGACCAAACCTCATTTGTTATTTCAAGACAGGATACGTACCTTCTTAGTTATAGAGCACAATTCCATCACTGTAATATCAAGACACGATATGAATCTTTTTTGCTATAGTGACCAACCCCATCACTGTATTACCAAGACAGGATACGTACCGTAAGCAAAAGTTCCTTTGTTATAGTGACCAATCCCATCACTGTAATACCAATACAAGATCCTGTCAGTTTGGTCAGAAATAGATTCAACTGGAAAAGAAACATATTTCTATGAACAAAGATTACAGTACATATATAGAATATTTCATATTTGAACTTATTCATTATCATTAAGAAAGTAACGCTCATTATGCTTGGAACTTTTCTTTTCGCCTACCATCATTTGGAGAGAGCTTAGAATCAATTGTCCGTGTAATGGTTATTTTGTACATATTACAAATACAGTTTTAATGTACTGAAAATTTAATCATTTTATGAGTTTTACTCCTTTCTTTTATTTCGACTTCTTATATTCTGCCTTTGGTAAATATGCAATACTAGTATTAAATGTGTCTTCTGCATATCGAAACGAACCCTTTCCGGAGGACATGATACCATCGTTCGCTTTTAGTGTTTTGTAAATTATTAAAATGTTGAAGTTTTTTTCTATTTACTATATGTTCTAACACCTGTTGATTTGATGTTTACCACCTTATCTTTTGATGCTAGCTGTTATAATATCCATTTTGTAGTGATTCTCTACACTGACTGCGCTGAAGAAAATATATTGTCGATCTGCAAAACTTATATTTTATGCAGTTTTGGTATTTTACCATTTTATTGCCACTAGCTCGTAGATATCACCATCTTAGTCGTCCGGTCCCCCAATACTGGCCTGGAAAGCGAAATTATGAAAAGTTGTAACATCTAAAAAGAAGAAATTTAATAAAACTGAGAAGTATATCCTTCGTGCAGAGCACTTTCCGTAGTTCATTTAGTGTTTAGGAAATTTTGCTCTTCAATCTAAAAAATGGATAACAGGAAACGTCTACAATGGCTGAAAATAATAATTACATGCCACAATCTGCCAAGGAACTACACATGAAGAACACGAATAAGACAAAAGACAAACGTAGACAACGATAGGAACTCGGGACAGCCGGACTTGGCACTAGCAAAAGCCAGCGGTAGGGTTAAACCGGTTTATGGGTACCCAAACCTACCCTTTATTTGTCCCGTTTCCCTATAGTATAATAAACATACGAATAAAACCAAATAAAGGTAGACTACTAACTCCATGACCACAATCTTGAAAGGAAAGAAAAAAAAAAACAATACGTAATTTTGAAAGACGGATCAAGGGGTGCTCAACGCTAAGCTGCCGGCTAGCTCAAGGAGCATAGTCTGCTGGTAGAACACTGTCGCGCTACGGAAGAAAAATCAAGCATTTAAATATTTGAATTTCTTGTCTTCCAAATATTTTTATTGTATTGAAGAGTAGTGAAAATGGTCATTGTTGAAAACCAAAATTTTCTTTCAGTATTTTGCTACCTTTGTCTGCTATATCGCTGTAGTTAGTTATATATGGTCAAAGTAGAGATAATTTTAATTTTGTTGGAATCTAGGATTGAGTCGTTTCATGTAAACTATCGTTTTGACATATCATTTCTCGCATGAAAAAAGGCAAATTAATCATATAATAGACAAATACTGAAACATGATCGAAAAACTGTCAAGCAGAAAAAGCACTTTTCAACAAAATGTACATTGTTTTATAAAATCGAAATGCCAATCAAAATATTACCAAAAAAATTGTACCATGGTGGTATTTTTAATAAGAGCAAGCACTGTCTATGACAGCTATAAGTGGATAATCATATATATTTATATTATAATTTACGAAAAAGACATAAGGCATAAACTCAAAAGGGATTGAAAAAGTATAAATGAATTAAATGTGCACCAACGAGGTCAACTACATGACAAATAAATCACAAAAAAGATTATCAAACAAACACCTAAATATTTTAGGAGAAAGCAAATGAAGAACAGTTACTCAACATACAACAACCAAGCAGATTAAACACATGTATGTTTATGTGTTATTTGTTTTTGACGATCCCGCATCCATAACCAGAAAAGACATGGATATAGCGTTGTTCAACATTTAGCAATGAGTTCCGCTCAAACTGGCAAAAGGGGCCGTCTTGAACTTGAGGTATGAACAGATCTCATTGTTTAAGGCCTCGTGGTGACTTCAAAATGAATAACAACAATAAAAGTTCTGTTATTTTAGTTTTTTCTACCATGCATTTAGACTTTGTCTCATGTGTATTTTCTCCATATCCTTTCTTTTTTTTCTAAATACTGGAATTTAAATGCCTGCAATGGCAAAGCAAGAGCAATTTGCAAATTATTGAATCACTGTATTTTAGATGAATGGGTTTCCTTGTGGGTTTTTCTCACCGTTCATTGAAGATCTTATGGTGGCTTTGAGTTGTTATTACTCCCTTTTTGGTCGTTGTCTCTTTGACACATTCCCCGTTTCCCTTCTTTTTTCTATTGTAAGAGTGCTTCGACCGTTAATTTCACAATCCCGCATCCACTGGCTAAATAAGATATGGATGTGGTATTGTTCGACAATTAACAATGAACTTCGCTCAAAGCGGTGCTAGGGCCCTCTTGAACTTACTATGAGGTATGAACGAAGCTCATTGATGAAAACTTCATGGTGACTTCAAGATGAAGAATAGCAATTAAAGCATTGTCACATTGCTTGGTTCTACCATCTAATTGTGGAGCCTTTCTCTTATGTGCATTTACTTTATATCCTTTCATTGTTTAAGAAGAGAGTATCATATAAAATCGTGCAACTAGTAAAAGCAGAAAAGACTATTGTGAAAAGAAATACATAACCCGATAAGACTACGCATACAATGAAAAATAGCATTATTAAATACCTGCGCCATCTGATCCAGTGTTATATCTGTGGTATCCATCAGATAGATATCACAAAGACTGCCATGCATCTGAAACATTTAACTATAAACTGTAGATATTATGTGGTGCTTTTTACTAATAAAAGGGTAAAAAAAAACAAAAGAAATACAAAAAGATCTAACATGACGGTAGCAAAATTGCACCACATTTTCAAGTTTTTACGTTACAAAAATTAAATACTGCAAAATGACTTTAATTTATAATCTATTTTTCTTTGGACCATATAAAAATCATTATAAAATATGCAGTTATGTATGGCAAGTGCTCAAAAGTAAAAGAATGTCAATTCAATTTAGAGTGTTTTAACAATAAAAGTCACAACAAAAGTCTGAATCGATCAAAGGGAGAGACCAGTAAGGAAAATCCGTATAACATACGACAGAATCAGGGAAACACAATCCAACACGAAAATTTTTGGAAAGCCGTCATATTCCCGACTTGGAACGGGCATTTTATAAATAAAATGGTGGGTTAAACCAGGTTTAATGATGCATCAACCTCCCGCTTAAATGACGACTAACTATAGCTTGTGTGCCCAGATTGTGTTAAATGTCAAACCCATAATATTGTCAAAATATAGAATTTTTTCACACAGGTAAAATGTTTTTATCGTTCGATGTACAAGCCTTGTCTCATGGATAGGTTAAATGTTTTTGTCGCTCGACGCACAAATCACACTAAAGTGGCATAAAGAGGAACCTCGAAGAAGAAGTCAAAACTTTCTTCAATAAAATTGGAAATTGGAATTGAATATTTACCAATCAAATCTGGATATCGTCCAATAAATTTCTTCAGAAAAACTATTAATCTGCATTTATCGAAGCCCTGATTTAAAAGTTTACGAATTTATTGATTTAATGGCAATAGTTTGTGATTTTAATTCCCACAGTGACAGAAGCAAAAAACTATCAACGGAATTTCTTTAGTGATAACAATATTTTTCATTGATTCAGAAAATAGTTGCTTCTTTAATGTCACAATGTCTATAGTGGCAGGTTGAAAAAAAAAAAAAAAAAAAAAAAAAAAAAAAACACAAGACTGACAAAAATTAAAATTTTGACCGTTTGATACCTACTTTTTATACGACCGCAAAAATTTTTGCGGTCGTATATTCGTATGGTGCTGTCGTCGTTGTCGTTGTCGTCGTCGTTGTCGTCTGCATACACTTTTGTTTTTGGTCAATAACTTTTGTTCCAGTCAATCAATCCTTATGAAATTTTTACATGATGTTCTTCGGTACAAAAGGAAGACTTGCAGTAGTTTTGTTTATTTTGACCTCACCCGTTTTTAAAAAAGGGGCCAGAAAGGGTTAAATTGGGTGTTTTCACATATTTGTCTGTAGAATCTTTATTATTAATCGAATTTTGATGGGGTCTCTTTCAGTGTACTCCTGAGGAGATTTCCAATCAGTGGTATGTCAGCGGATTTAACGTAGTATGTAGTGTTCCTGAGATAAATGGGGCCCAAATGGGGCGAATCCAAAAAAAATATTTTTTTAGTTTTTGTCCGATTTTGATGCAGTTTTTTTCAATGGATTGCTTATGAAAAATAAACACTGCACTCTGCTATTAGATTTTTGGTAACTTGTTTGCTTACCTAGCTATTAGGGGCCAAACGGGGCCAAATTGCTAATTTTTAGATTACCTAAAATTTTTATTTTTCATCGGATTTTGATGGGATTTTTTTCTTTATATTCCTCTTGATATAAGCTTTCAGCAATGTATCAACGGATTTGTCGTCGCTCTTACCGTTTTCAAGCTATAAGGGGTCGAAAGGGCCAAAACTGGAAACTTGCAGATTACATGAAATTTTTATTTTTCGTCGGATTTTGATGGGATTTTTTTCTTAGGATTCCACTTGATATCAGCTTTCAGTTATGCCAATAGATTTGGTGTAGCTCTTACCGTTTTCGAGCTATAGGGGTCAAAGAGGAATCACAAGGAGTCATAAGGGCTAATTTTCATTTCCCCTAGTTTGTGTAAAGCTAATTGCTGGGTCAATCTCCTTATTGTGTCCATGCAATTATTGTGTCAAGCTCTTAAGTATGTCCACACTCACTTTCAATTACACTTGTTCAAATTTCAGTGGTCGACATACTGCGGTCGTATCATGCTGCGCTCGGCGTAGCCCTTTATTGCCATTTGTCAGCATTTTGAGGAACCTATTTTTCATGATGCATCATGTATTTTTAAATTAAAACATTATTTTAACTTAATTCAGAGTGTAGTTCCACTTGGCAGATTTGTTTGTGCTTGTTGACGATCCCGCATCCATGACTAAGAAAGCATGGATGCTGCACAGCTTGCAATGAATTCCGCTAAAACGGAGCTAGTGGTCGTCTTGAACTTGCTATGAGATATGAGTAAAGCTAATTGTTGAAGGCCTCATGTTGACTTCAAGATGAAGAACAACAATAAAAACGTTGTCTCATATGTATCTACTTTATATCCTTTAATTGTATAAAGTCACAAAATAAGATATACCATATTATTATTTGCAAACCGAAGGTACTCATGAAATGTCTCTTCCAAATCAGGACCATTGCGGTCGACAATTTTTCGGGTGATTTCCCCCTGATTTGTCTTTTTGTCTCATGGACTTCGGCTCTTGACGACTCGGTAATTTTGTTATTACCCCCATATATATGTATTATATATGGACAGTAACAGGTGAACGTGTTCGGCCGTTATGACTTGATTGATAGTCTTGCACAATTGCAACAACAATGATGCAGTTGCACAAGGCTAGCAACAATTCAGTTCAAAACAAAGCTCACCTGTACCCATCTGATAAAGGTCATATCTAAAACAATAATAAGACCATAATGACGAAAATTTATATAAATTTAATCATTTAAAAGAAAAAGAAAAAGAAAACGGATGAGCGTATGACCCCGTCTTGTCAAAATGTTTAAAAGCATACGCAAAATTATTACCCGGAATAGCAAATGAAAAGATAAAAAAAATTTCATTATTACTGCAAAGCATTAAAAACTATTTTACCTCTTCATGGACAATAGCAGAGTATGCTGACACCACTCCAAGCCCTGCAAAGTTTGCAAGGAGCCAGAACACATTTACAGAAAGCCCAAATGCGTCTAAATCTGTTTTAACAAGTATATATGCACCAAAACAGCCAGTGGCAATGAATGTGCACATCCACATGAGCATCGCAAAACGAAAACAGTTATCCATTGCATCTACTGTTTTACATAGTTCTAATAATCCCAGACGTAAACTTAATAAGTCCTCCTGTATCTTACCAAACTTTCTATGGATTATACACTTAATATTGTTGTTATACAAAATAATTTCTTCCTTTAAATAGTGGCACAGCAAGACAAAAAATAGCATGGGAAACACCCAGGCGATAGAATCTATGACATGCAAAAACAGGAAGCATATCTTTGATGTTACGGTAATTCTGAACGGTGCTGTTATAAGACTTGCGAAAAGTTCACCATTTGGACCAATATCAGCAAATATGACAACTGCTATACATATAATATTTACCACTACTATAATTGTTGAAATCACAATAAAAATCCTTGAAATCTTCTGTAATCTGATTTTATTTACATGTATACCGATATTTCGAAGTGCCGGGTGTAGGTTGCATGCCCACTGTTTAAAAATAGCCCCGACTCCGTCTGCCTTGTACGACCAAGAAAACGTGACTGCAGCATTTAAAAAACAAAGCATGGCCCATCCCGCGAATAAAATCCGAAACGAACGTGTCTCCGAATCTCCCGTAAAAATAGCAACAATGAATCGGGTGCAATTAAATAAAAGAAATGACAGATACTCCTCTGGGGTTTATTTCTTCTTTGTGAAATACTTTTCTGTGATTCATCGGTTTGAGTGCATCGGCGACAAAACCATCCAAATAATGAAAGAATAAGTAAATATCCTTTAAGACTGTCAAAAATGTTTTTGCAGTCATCCACATCTCTCCACACAGTTTCAGAATTGGACGTTTCCTGTCCCTCTTTACTTTTGTCAATTGTATCGGACAGTGTTTTATTCAGACGCATGTTTCAAATGATGATACTAGTGGCAAAGACCAATGCATTATAACAACTCGGAGAGGAAACAGTAATAGAGCTTGCATGGATAAAGCTGATAGCATCAATACCTTAAGTCAATATACCACTTTGGATTCATTTTGTCAATATGATTATCGAGAATTAACAATAAACTCTGGAGATTTGATCTCAGAAATATTAAATACAACAAATTATAGATGCATTAATGTAGTACCAATTTATTCATCAATTTCATCAATCAGATAGATCCAAATTGAAAAATAGAATGTTTTTATTGCTTTCTTTCTAGAGTACTGAGTGCTTTCAATTCAAAACAAACACTATTAACCTTTATCTTTTTAAACCTTGAAAACTTCAATTTGCGTTAGTTTTTATTTGGTGTTGTCTGCATCAGTTGGTATCATATTTCCAAAAATATATGTTGTTTTAAATGCTATTTTCAATAATATTTCATATCATCTTGAATTTAACTTTAACTTGATTCCCAATTTTGCAAATGGACTTTTCAAAATTCAGTTATATTTTGTCATTCCAACTTTACACTCCTCTGTTTAAATCTATTTCAAAACCAATCATATCAATTCTTTTTTTTTTGATAACTACATTTGACATCAGAATGTTTTCTCTGAATTAACAGTTTTTAAGGGTTTCTACATGTCCATCTACTGAATCGTCCATTTACAGGGTATTAAGAGCTTCTACATGTCAATCTAACTGAATCCTCCATTAACAGGGTATTAAGGGTTTCTACATGTCAATCTAACTGAATCGTCCATTAACAGGGTATTAAGGGCTTCTACATGTCAATCTAACTGAATCGTCCATTAACAGGGTATATAGGGTTTCTAGAAGTCAATCTAACTGAATCGTCTATTAACAGGTTATTAAGGACTTCTACATGTCAATCTAACTGGACCGTCCATTAACAGGGTAATATGTTTATACATGTCAATCTAACTGAATTTTCCATTAACAGGACATGAAGGGTTTCTACATGTCAATCTTACTGAATCGTCCGTTAACAGGGTAATAAGGGTTTCTACATGTTGATCTAACTGAATCGTCCATTAAAAGGGTATTAAGGGCTTCTACATGTCAATCTAACTGAATCGTCCATTAACAGGGTATTAAGGGCTTCTACATGTCAATCTAACTGAATTGTTCATTAACAGGGTATTAAGGGCTTCTACATGTCAATCTAACTGAATCGTCCATTAACAGGGTATTAAGGGTTTCTACATGTCAATCTAACTGAATCGTCCATTTACAGGTTATTAAGGGTTTCTATTTGTCAATCTAACTGAATTGTCCAATACAATTACAAACCAGTAATACTACCTGTTAATGCTTATGCCATTTTTAATTATTATATTGACAATCAGCTCTGTAACAATTTTGCTTCGTTTTTCGAAATGTTTCGTTTTTATCTGTGGAGAGACAAAGTTTTTAAAAGTCAAACTGTAGAACTCAAACTTGCTACATGCTTTCGGTTATTCTACAAATTTAGTCGTTGAAGGCGCAATCAGAGTGATCAACAGCAAACAATAAAGAACGACAGCGAAAAAATGTATTTCTTCATTGTGTTGTGCATTTATCCTCAAATTATTGTGTTATGTTTGCTGTGCTTTCGGAGATTTTTACGGTTTAGTTGTTGAAGTCACCAGCCTGTCGGTAAACAGCAAAACATTATGTACGATGGTGAAAACGTATTTCGTCAGTGTGTTTAGTATTTCTTAAACACAGTTAAATGGTTTTATCGCCTTGCCAAACCGACACCAAACCGACATAACATGTTCTTAACTGACATATTAAAACATGTCAACCTTCGTGATCAAACTAAACTAGTCTGATGGGAATCAAATTAACTATGACTTCCCAAATCTTTGTGGTAAAATTAAATATAAGGGTATCATAATCATTTCTTCTCAAAAAAGCCAATCTGTTAAGACATGTTGCTTTTGTCCTTTTTGTATTATTCCTTCCAAAGACAAATGGCGCTAAAGGGCTTAATAAAGAAAAGATAACAGGAAACAAATACAATGGCCGATCACTATAATCACATGCCACAATCCACCAGAGAACTACACAAGAAAAAACAATAAAATGACAAACGACAAACATAGACAGCGACAGGAACTCGGGATAGCCGGACTTGATATCGGCGCTAGNGTATGCAAGTTTATAACCATGTCCCATACCGCAAGTAGCGATTTCAGTTTTGTCGGACATCTACTTCCTGTTTACCGACTTAGTTAATTTGCGAGATCTTTTGTCAATTATAGAGACTTTTCGTCACAGTTTTCTCAGAAACTACCAATCACTGCCACTTGAAATTTTGTATGCAAGTTTATAACCATTTCCCATACCGCAAGTAGCGATTTCAGTTTTGTCGGAGATTTACTTCCTGTTTACCGACTTAGTTAATTTGCGAGATCTTTTGTCAATTATAGAGACTTTTCGTAACAGTTTCCTCAGAAACTACCAATCACTGCCACTAGAAATTTTGTATGCAAGTTTATAACCATGTCTCATACCGCAAGTAGCGATTTCAGTTTTGTCGGACATCTACTTCCTGTTTACCGAGTTAGTTAATTTGCGAGATCTTTTGTCAATTGTAGAGACTTTTCGTAACAGTTTTCACAGTAACTACCATTCACTGCCACTTGAAATTTTGTTTGCAAGTTTATAACCATGTCCAATACTGCAAGTAGCGATTTCAGTTTTGTCGGACATCTACTTCCTGTTTACCGACTTAGTTAATTTTCGAGATCCTTTGTCAATCGTTGAAACTTTTCGTAAGTTTTCTCAGTAACTGCTCATCACTGCAACTTGAAATTTTGTATGCAAGTTTAGAAGGATGTCTTATACCGCTAGTAGAGATTTCAAGATTGCTGAACATCTACTTCCTTTTTAACAACTTAGTTAATTTTCGAGATCTTTTGAGCAAATTTCAGATTTTTCAGTACACAGTGGAATTGTGCAATTATAATTTTTTTTGTTACAAATTATATCTTCTACTCCAATGGGGAGTGGGGGGTATCATTTTGTGGCCCTCCAGGCCACAGTACCTCTAGTTTCTTCACAAAAAAGACAATCTGTTAAGACATGTTGCTTTTGTCCTTTTTGTATTATTCCTTCCAAAGACAAATAGCGCTAAAGGGCTTAATAAAGAAAAGATAACAGGAAACAAATACAATGACCGATCACTATAATCACATGCCACAATCCACCAGAGAACTACACAAGAAAAAACAATAAAATGACAAACGACAAACATAGACAGCGACAGGAACTCGGGATAGCCGGACTTGATATCGGCGCTAGCAACAGCTAGCGGTAGGGTAAAACCGGTTTATGGGTACCCAACCTCCCCTTTCTCTATCCCGTTTCCCTATAGTATAATGAATATACAAATAAAACCCAATACAGGTAGACCACTAACTCCATAATCTTGAAAAGGAAAGAATAAGACAAAACGTAATTTAGAATGATGCGTCAAAGAGTGCTCGCTGCTAAACTATCGGCTAGCTCAAGGAGCCCAGTCTACTGGTAGAACACTTTCGCACTACGGAATACTAATCAAATTAAAAACTTTCCGAAGGGGTTGGTAAAGAATCATCAGGGATTTCAGTAGACATCGGCAGTATCAGTGAGAGGCAATTCAAAGATATATATTTGATCCATAAAAATGTGCAGATTCTTGGCAGAATAAGGAATAAAAATGGTTATCATGGGATGTTTTTCTCCATAAAATTTCTTCTATTTTATTATCTTTTAACAAATAACAGAAATTACAGTTTATACAAATCAGCGATACAAATGAAAGTCATCATATATAGATATGACATCCAGTAACGTTGACAAAGATAATGAGTGTATTATCATTTCTTCTATATGGGCAGGAATAATTACAGCTTTTGAAGGGTTTTATGGATTTAATACTGAAATATAAATGAAATAAAGCACTTGCATATCTTCCTCGGAAAAACTAGGAAGATGGGAAATAGCTTTATCTATTACACAGAAATGTTCCACCTACCTACAATACACTAGGTTCTTAAACTTAATCAAATATCCATCCAAGGATTCTTCCCCAATACTGTTTTATACTTTTTATTATAATCATTATTCCTTGACATGTGATGATGCGATAGAGGCACTTAATCCATTGCTAGACTCTTTGGTAGCATTGCTTATCAACAGGAATCATGGGTGCAAAAACCTATTCCAATTTTCAAGATAACAGCTTCTTCATCATATCTTTACTATTGACAATCTCTAGTTTTAGATGTCGACATCATTTATCCACAAGAATGGAAATTGAAAAAAGAAACTCTATTGTTACTCTAAAAAGTGCCCTTTTCTCGATAGAACTCATAGACTAGTTAAACTGAGGCTAAAATTTGTATTAAAAAGTATCATTTTGATTTCACCATTTCTTATTTCACTTTCCTTGACGACGACTCTACCTGCATCATATGTGTATATATATCTAAACTGGTACGATTTGAACGCGAATTTTCAGCTCTTGACGACTTCAGTGAACGCTTTGCTATCACATCTAAACCTTTACAACAAGGTTAAAAGAAGCTTAAAGAAGATATAGACATTTAATGTTAAAATCTTGCGTGACTCGCAAACAGCGTACTATAAAGGGCATTTCTGATCCTCGTGTTTATGGATATGTTGCTAAAAATTTATAAAAAAGAAGACTGGTATGTAACTTTGATATTTACTGAATATTCTACGTTATCCGATAAATTTGCTTTGCATTTTGATGACCTGCAGATTTCACATGTATTCTCGCCTCTCACTATACTGAAATACATGGAAATTCCTGACCAAGACCTACGTGAAGTTTGGAGATTGATTTTTCTTCGTAGTGCGATAGTGTTTTACCAGCCTAGTCAGAAGTCTACAGTCTAGAGGTAAAAACAAGATATTCGAAAGACCAAAGGCCAAACGATTGATTGATTGATTGATATGGGGTTTAACGTCACTCTCAGCAGTATTTCAGCTATCTCACGACAGTCAGTTTTAGTGGTGGAGGAAGCCGGAGTGCCCGGAGAGAACCACTGACCCGTAGGTCAAGTAACTAACACACCTTATCACTTAACCTAACGCTCTTAGAGGAGAAAAATTAATGTTACAACTGATAAATCTCCTGTTTTGAAATAATCTACGACTGCACTGTCAAAAGATGAAGAATCTCTGCTTTCTAAAGGACTTGGCTTTTGTCCAACACCAAGCCGTCCTATACAAACACACTCAGGGACGACGTGCACTCTTTCTTTAGGCGGTTGCGTTTAAAGATTACAAAAACAGGAAAACAGCAAACACCTGCAATGGCCAGGAACTACAATCACATGCCACAATTTACAAGAAAACTGCACCAGAAAAACAATAATGAAAACAAGAGACAAACATAAATATTGATAGGAACTCGGGATAGCCGGACTTGGTACCGGCACTAGCAAAAGCCAGTGGTAGGGTTAAACCGGTTTATGGGTACCCAAACCTCCCCCTTCTCTATCCCGTTTCCCTATAGTATCATAAACATGCGAATAAAACCCAATACAGTTAGACTACTAACTCAATGACCACTATCTTGGAACAAAAAAGCACAAGACAAAACGTAATTTTGAAAGAAGGTTCAAAGAGTGCTCGCCGCTAAACTGCCGGCAAGCTCAATGAATCTAGTCTGCTGGTAAAACACTGTCGCACTACGGAAGAAAAATCAAACTCAAAACTCCCCGAAGGGGGAGAATATTTTTCTAGTAGGGATGAAGAGGATGATATTTCTGAGCATTCTGATTCAGACACGGACTAAGAAAACTTTAGCATATTTAGAAAAAGAGTACCTGGACATCCAAGTGCAGTAAATCAAAAGCCTTGGAATCATACATCAAAGCTGTCCAAGAGGAAGTGGAACGCTAGCCACCACGTCAAAGACCCCCTATTTCTAATCCGTCAAAAAATGAAAGAGAAGCTCTGCACAATCTTGAAAAAAGAGAGGACATCGTCATCAAAAAAGCAGACAAGGGGTCCACAGTAGTCATTATGAACTCCGACGACTACATAAGGAAGCCAACCGCCAGCTCTCCCAACCTGCATTTTATAAGAAAATAAAAAAATAAAAAATACAGCGAAGAAATTAGATCAGCACTGCGATCCATGCTGGATAATGAAGAAATCGAGAAAGAAACATTTGATGGCCTTCTCCCTGAAAATCCAAAATTCACAAGGAAGGGATCCCAGGGCGCCCTATTGTTAACCGTTTTGGTCACCCGACGAAAAAAATTCTCATTTTTTGGACCTTCAGCTGCAACCCTTTGTTGAATCTCTCCCTTCCTTTATCAAAGACACTACAGATTATATAAATAAAACGCCATCTGAAATTCTCCCTCCTCATACACTCCTTGTAACTTTAGATGTGATATCTCTATATATAAACATTCCTCATGAAGAGGGAATAAACGCATGTCGAAAAGTATGGGATACTAGGCCTAATCAATCACCATCCACAGATTCCTTAGTTCATCTTTCTGCGTCTTGTATTAGAACGTAACAACTTTGTTTTTAACCATGAGAATTTTCTTCAAGTTAATGGGACTGCTATTGGAACGCGAGTAGCTCCATCCTATGCCAATATATTCATGGGAGATTTAGAAAAGCTTATGCTGCAGGAAGCTCCCTACAAGCCTTATAGTGTGTTCCGTTTCATTGATGAAATTGAAATGAAATGGACTGATACTAGACAACATCGTGACGAATTTATCGATTTTTGAAACAGTTATCATCCATCGATTAAATTCACCACCAACATATCGGAAATTTCAAATGTATTCGTCTACACTACTTCAACACTTGCCGACGGAAAAATAAGCTTTGATTTACACATTAAACCGACCGATACGCATTGTCATCCAAGACACCGTGTCGATTCAATCCCTTATAGCCTCTCCACCCGACTACGTCGGATATGTTCGGATGACCAAACATTCAACAAGAGAACCAAAGAACTTAAAGACCAGTTAGCTAATAGGGGTAACAAAGCACACAAAGTGCAAAAAACAATTGAAAAAGTTTCAGCATTAGAACGAAAACAGTTGTTGCAATACAGGAATAAAAAGAAAAGAAATTCATGTATTCCATTCGTAACGACCTTCCATCCGCAACTCCCAGATTTGTCAGCTATCACACGTGAATGCATGAAAGTCCTGCATGTGTCACCTTAAATGAAAGCCCTTTCCCCCGAACCACCACTTATAGCATTTCGCAGACCCAAGAACTTGAAGGATATGCTCGTTAAAGCCAAACTAAAATCAACAGAAATAGGACAATTTAATACCTGCAAAGACAAACGTTGTCTTTTGTGCAAACACAGTTCCACAACATCGACGTTCAAAAGCACAGCAACTGGCGAAAATTACAAAATCTTTGCTAATTTGTCCTGTAAATCCAAAAATGTAATTTATTTGATTACGTGTGCGGTGTGTCAGCAACAATATATCGGTGAAACAAAGAACTCACTTAATCTCCGCATTAATCTACACCGTAATCACATATAGAAACAAGAGGCTCTGAAGAGCATGTATCGCTCACCTGGGTCATGGCTGACACAATAAGTCAAAATAATCAGAACGTTTAAGGTTCTCATTTTCAAATTTGTTTATTAATGTTTAAGGGTCTCATTTTGAATTTTTCTGATTTTATATGATCCAAAATTAAAACTATGTTCCCACTGGCAGCTATTTTTGATGGGGCGTAGACCAATTGTCACCTTTCTTGAAGAAGACCATGTAAGGATCATTGTGCTTCACTTTGGTTCCAGTTGGCATAGTATTTTCAGAGGAGATCTTTAAATGATTTTCCATGGGGTTCAAGCTTAAACAATGTTCCCTGCTGACTGCCATCTTGGATGCTATGCGGACATCCAGACACATTTTATGAAGGGGACCAAGTAAGGACCATTGTGACTAAGTATGATTCCAATTGGCCATGTACTTTCAGAGGAGAAGGTCTTTGAATATGTTTCCCTATAGGGTCCAATGTTAAAAACATGTTCCCTCCTGGCGGCCATTTAGGATATATGATGTGGACTTGCTGAACACATTTTTAAAAGGGGCCACCTATGGACCATTGTGACTAAGGTTGGTTCCAATTAGCCAAGTATTTTCAGAGGAGAAGATTTTTGCAATCTTGTCCAATTTTGTACAAAGTTCCCCGCTGGCGGCCATCTTGGATGACGTGCAGACTTGCCAGACAAAATTTTCAATGGGGACCACCGAAGAACTATTGTGACAAAGTTTGGTTCTAATTGGCACAGTAGTTTCAGAGATCTTTAAATGCTTTCCCATAGGGTCCAATGTTAAACTGCGTTCCCTGCTGGCGGCCATCTAGGATATATTACAGACTTGCCAGACATTTTTTTTTAATGGGGCCACCTAAGGACCATTGTTCCCAAGTTTGGTTCCAAATGGCCCGGTGGTTTCAGAGAAGAAGATGTTTGAATGAAAAGTTTACAATGGACAGACAATTGACAGCAAGAAGATCATCATAGCATAGCCATGCACATCAGCTATAAAGGTATAAAGGCATGGAAGCTTAGATGGAATTTCTTCATTAAGATTGCAATGTGGGCAAACAGACTGACTGGGAGGTTTTTAACGTCCTTAACTACCTTTGTAGGTCTCGCACGGACGAATATACAGTTTTATATACAATTATTATTAAATTGTGAAATAAGTATAGTTTATGAAAGTATTTTTGCAAAAAAATGTAAAAATTTGTACAAAAACACTTTTTTGCTCTTGATTGTGAAACAAATAATAATTTCTAATAAAGTGATAGCAGGGAATTTCTTTAAAACTTAAAAGAGAAAAGTAAACCAAAGAAGATTTGAAAGCAGAATTTAAAGGGAAATAACCCATAACCATATGGCATTGAAATTTTTTTTTTTTTTGGGGGGGTGAAAAAAGTCAATAACTACAACACAGGCAGTTGGATTTTCTTCAAAATTTCAGAGTATGTAGATCTTGATATGCTGAACATTTTTCAAATTTACACTTTACCTCTATCTGTTACAGTTTTTGAAATAAAAAATAAAAAATGCATAAATTTTGAAATTTTACGGAAAAAGGGCTATAACTCTAAGACGGTTTTTCCGATTGTCTTCAAAATTGCAGGGCAGATAGATCTCATCATTTTGAACAATTCTTTACCTTGTCAGATTTTTGATATCTGCAACGGTTTTGAAGTTATTTGCCAAAAACAGCAATTTACCCCTATGTTCTATTTTTAGTAACAGCGGTCATGTTGTTTGGTCCTCGGACTAACCGAACACATTTTTTAAACTACATACCCTGGTGATGACCCAGGCCAAGTTTGGATTCAATTGGCCCATTGGTTTCAGAGAAGATTTTTGAAGAAAAGTTTACGACGGACGGACTTTCGGACGGACAGACGGACGGACGGACGACGGACGCCAAGTGATGGCAAAAGCTCACCCTGGCATAGCCAGGTGAGCTAAAAAGAATTAACACAGGCTACAGATGTCCATTTCAACAGCATTGGACATAGCTGGACAGACATGCAAGTTGTCGCCATTGACCAAAATAAATCTTAAATGAGACAAAGCGACAAGAAAAAGAACGTTTCTGGATGCAAAAAATACAATCCAGCTTGAATATTAAGACTTGATTTCTTTAGAGATGATTGAAATTCTTTAACGCACTGAAATTTGTTATATTTCAAAAACACTATTTCTAATTAAATTTTTACCAATGTACAGTTACCGACAATTTTTTTTCCATTTTCCCTCCGGGCATTCATCTCGTATTACATTTGTGTTAAACAACGTCCGCAATGTAGCTCTGAATATTTCGTTTCGATTTACTTTTGTACATAGTTTTTGTTTGATTTTATTTTTATTGTGTTTTGATAAAGACACGGATAGTTGTCGAAATATCAACTGAATTAATTGTGTACTGTTCACTTTCGTCTATTGTTTATATATATATGTGTGTGTACCTTTATATGTGACACATTAGCAGACCCCATTCATTTTGACACATGAAAGATTAATAAGATTCACATTTCTAACGTACATTTCATCGAAGTATTTTCAATGAAAATATGTCAACTGAACCATCAAAAGATGCTTACTTTCTTTATCTTCGTATATCGAAGTAAACTTTTTAACTAATTTTTAAATGGTTATTTCTCCTACTGGTGGGTTGGTAGCCCCCTCAGGTATCACTGAATTGCGCAAATATTGACTTGCTGACAGGGATCCAGTTTTGAATCCAAAGTTGTATTTAGAATAAAGCACTACAACTCCTACGATTGGTGGATAATAAAATCAAATGATTTTATTAGAATAATATGTTATGCTATTTTGATTTATAGCAAATCTGATTTCAACAATGTTATTCAGAGGTATTTATTTGACCTTTTATGGGATTTGGTCGACATAAAAATATTTTACTTTTTTTTCAATGTACCCTTTTTGAGACTCAATTTACACCAAGAATCGCCGCATGGACTCCGATTTTTTATTTTGGAATTCGAAAGATCTGTATGAGTACTTATCATTTTCAGGACCCCCAGGATAGAAATCAAAGGTCCGATGGAGCTGAAACTCGAAAGCCCTGAAAATCTACAAGTTGCAAAACTTCGTAGTCATCCAAAGAACTGCTACATACGTCTGCATTTATTAACTTATTCCGTAATACGTGAACATAATCGGATTGTGTGATTTCGTATGTATGTCGATTTCATTGTTATACATATATGCAATACACATTATCATATATTTTCATCTTTGACAAATTACTGCGCGGCAAGCTCGTTGATCCGAGACGCAATATAAAAAAACGATTAATTTGATAAACATGCACATTGTTTTCAATTTAATATAACAACATCGTATTCAACTTAAGAAAATGAAGAAATATAACTTAAATAC
>MJUU01023295.1:199586-214337 GCA_002080025.1 Modiolus philippinarum
CTGTAAAGTTTGGTTGAATTTGCTTCAGTGGTTTGAGAGAAGATGAAAATGTAAATTTCCCATAGGCCAATGTTAAACTATGTTCTGTGCTGGGGCGGCTATATTTTTTGTCGAATCGGAATAAAATGAGCTATCTTTGTAAAGGACTTTTAGTACATCATTCCTGTAAAGTTTAGTTGAATTTGCTTCAGCAGTTTCAGAGGAGTTGCTGAAAATATGATTTTTCCCATAGGGTCCTATGTTAAACCTAAGTTCTGCGCTGGCGGCCATGTTTCTCATCGAATCGGACCAATATGAGCTATCTTTGTAAAGCACCTTCCATACATCATTCATGTAAAGTTTGGTTAAACTTGCTTCAGTGGTTTGAGAGGATAAGATGAAAATGTGAATTTCCCATAGGGCCAATGTTAAACTATGTTCTGTGCTGGCGGCCATGTTTTTGTCGAATTGTTATAAAATGAGCTATCTTTGTAAAGAACATTTAGAACATTATTCCTGTAAAGTTAGGTTGAATTTGCTTCAGTAGTTTCAGAGGAGTTGCTGAAAATATGATTTTTCCCATAGGGTCCTATGTCAAACCTAAGTTCTGCGCTGGCGGCCATGTTTCTTATCGGATCGGACCAAAATGAGCTATCTTTGTAAAGGACCATCCATACATCATTCCTGTAAAGTTTGGTTGAATTTGCATCAGTGGTTTGAGAGGAGAAGATGAAAATGTGAATTTCCCATCGGGCCAATGTTAAACTATGTTCCGTGCTGGCAGTCATGTTTTTTGTCGAATCGGAATAAAATGAGCTATCTTTGTAAAGGACCTTTAGTACATCATTCCTGTAAAGTTTGGTTGAATTTGCTTCAGCAGTTTCAGAGAAGTTGCTGAAAATATGATTTTCCTCAAAGGGTCCTATGTTAAACCTAAGTTCTGCGCTGGCGGCCATGTTTTTTATTGGATCGGAACGAAATGAGCAATTTTTGTGAAGGACCTTCCATACATCATTCCTGTGAAGTTTGGTTGAATTTGCTTCAGTGGTTTCAGAGGAGAAGATGAAAATGTGAAAGTTAACGGACTGAAGGATGACAGACGGACGACAGACGACGGACGACTGACGACTGACGACGGACGCCAAGTGATGGCAATAGCTCACACTGACCCTTTGGGTCAGGTGAGCTCAAAATGTTTTAATATATGGGTACCATTCTAAACCAAGTTCAATGCTGTGAGCTATCTTCTTTGTCAGATCCCAACACAATGAAATCTTTGTAAAGGACCTTCCATACATCGTTTATGTAAAGTTTGCCTGAATTTGCTTCAGCAGTTTCAGAGCAGATGTTGCAAATGATGTTTTTCCCTAGGGTCAAATGTTAAAACTAAGATCAGCGCTGGCAGCCATGTTTTTTTATTGGATCATAACAAAATGAGCAATCTTTGTGGAGGACCTTCCAAACATCATTCCTGTAAAGTTTGGTGAATTTCCCATAGGGCCAACGTTAAATTATGTTTCGTTCTGGCGGCCATGTTTTTTGTCAAATTGGAATATAATGAGCAATCTTTGCAAAGGACCTTTAGAACATCATTCCTGTAAAGTTTGGTTGAATCAACTTCAGCAGTTACAGAGGAGTAGATGAAAATGTGATTTTTCCCATAGGGTCCTATGTTAAACCCAAGTTATGCGCCGACAGCCATGCTTTTTATCGGATCGGAACAAAATGAGCAATCTTTGTAACGGACTTTCCATACATCATTCTTGTAAAGTTAGGTTGAATTTGCTTCAGTGATTTCAGAGAAGAAGATGAAATTGTGAATTTTCCATAGGGCCAATGTTAAACTAAGTTCAGTGCTGGCGGCCATGTTTTTTGTCGAATCGGAATAAAATAAGCAACCCTTGTAAAGGACCTTTAGTGCATCAATCCTGTAAAGTTTGGTTGAAATTGCTTCAGCAGTATCAGAGGAGTTGATGAAAATGTGATTTTTCCCATAGGGTCCTATGTTAACCTTAAGTTCTGCGCTGGCGGCCAAGTTTTTTTATCGGATCAGAACAAAATGAGCTATTTTTGTAAATGACCTTCCATACATCATTCCTGTAAAGTTTGGTTGAATTTGCTTCAGTGGTTTCAGAGGAGATGAAGAAAATGTGAATTTCCCATAAGGCCAATGTTAAACTAAGTTCCGTGCTGGCAGCAATGTTCTTTGTCGAGTCGGAATAAAATGAGCACTCTTTCTGAAAGACCTTAAGTGCATCAATCCTGTAAGGTTTGGTTGAATTTGCTTCAGCAGTTTCAGAGGAGTTGATGAAAATGTGATTTTTCCCATAGGGTCCTATGTTAAACCTAAGTTCCGCGCTGGCGGCCATGGTTTTTATCGGATCAGAACGAAATGAGCAATCTTTGCAAAGGACCTTCCATACTCATTCCTGTAAAGTTTGGTTGACATTGCTTCAGTGGTTTCAGAGGAGATGAAGAAAATGTGGATTTCCCATAAGGCCAATGTTAAACTAAGTTCCGTGCTGGCGGCCATGTTTTTTGTCGAATCGGAATAAAATGAGCACTCTTTGTAAAAGACCTTAAGTGCATCAATCCTGTAAAGTTTGGTTGAATTTGCTTCAGCAGTTTCAGAGGAGTTGATGAAAATGTGATTTTTCCCATAGGGTCCTATGTTAAACCTAAGTTCCGCGCTGGCATTCATGTTTTTCATCGGATCGGAACGAAATGAGCAATCTTTGTAAAGGACCTTCCATACATCATTCCTGTAAAGTTTGGTTGAATTTGCTTCAGTGGTTTCAGAGGAGTTGATGAAAATGTAAAAAGTTAACAGACGGACGACGGACCGACGACAGACGACGGACGACGGAAGCCAAGTGATGGCAATAGCTCACACTGACCCTTTGGGTTAGGTGAGCTAAAAAAGTGAATAAATCAATGGAAACAAACCACATCCAATAACCCCAATATCAAGAAAACTAAAATTCCATAAGAAGACAAGGACAAGCCAATGACCACCATATTCTTGTCTTGGGACACGCGCAAAAATTGCGGTGGGGTTAAACTCGTCTTCCTGGATCCCCCCCCCATGTGTGTTGAATGGCTAAAAATAAATACACAAAAAGACTCACAATAAAAATCAAACTAGAAAAAATTCCAACTTGTCAAGACGAGTACCCTTACAATAAAGTACATAAAACGTGAAGACAATACACACGGGTACTGTCCGGACAAATGCTCGCAATAACTGACAGCTAGCTAAGGACATAATATCCATTGATATGATATCAAGCCTTCTTAAATATGAAAATTCGATTGAAATACTTCTAAATAGATTTCGTATAACAACATCATCAATTATGCAAGAAGAACATGATATTGTTCAATGCCAAATACTGCCAATATGAAAAATTGTTTAATTTAGTAATGGTGAAAAGCATTTAGGATCTGATCAATATTTTTGCCAACAAAAACCTGAAGTAAAGTTTTAACAACAATGGTGTTTTATATCCTTTATGAATAAGTTTGTTCAACGGATTAATAAGTTTTGAAGGACAATTTTTGAATTTTTGCGCTTTGTAAATGATATTTCCATAGAAGTTTGGATGTGAAATGCCCTGTTGTATAAGAGCCCTGCATGTAGAACCAAATTTTCTTAATAAGCCTTTGTTACTTCCACCCCTTCAGATATATTCAGATATATGGCCGTCACCATGACATCATTGACAGATATGACGTGTCTGTGTCCCAAATGAAAACGGACATTTTCAGCTAGATTTCACGTCTTCACGGATTTGACATAACCGGATTTGACTCAACCCTGGATTGCTAGCGGAGCAGGACATGCTTACCCTTCCGGAGCACCTGATGTAACTCCTGGTTTTCATGGGGAGTTCATACTATGAGTGCCTTAGTTCTTAATGTTATCTATTTATTTCCGTGCATTGTAGCTGTCTCACGTCCTTGTTTTGTCTGTTTTTATCTGTTTCCGTTTTGCCATGTCTTTGGACTTCGATTTTTGTAGTCATCGCTTCCCTTGTTCCTTCGGTATTCTACTGCCGTTGTCAATGTATCTATAATAAAATTTAGAGAATGTTTTTATCAATTTACGATATTAAACCCTTGATGTAGAAGTTTTTTCTTCAGTGAGACAAAGATATCGGTCGTTGAAGCCAGAAATATCACTACATAATTGTGCATATCGAACAAGTTGAGAAATGTAGACCCCGTAAGAAGGCGCTAACGGAACATCATCGTCGAGCTTGGGAAAATTGACTATAGGGAAGGAGAAATCATCGCTTTTATCATAAATTTTAGTGTTAAACTTTCCTTGATTTATTGATATATCAAGATCAAGAAAAGGAGTATGATCACTGCTGCTATTGGATTTATTTAAAGTAAGTTCGGCAGGATAAATTTCATCTGTAAATTTAGAAAATTCAGGATTATTTAAAGCCAAAATATCGTCCAAATATCTATATGTATTGTTGAAAATACCCACTAAATACTGTTTAGAAGGGTCTTTTTGAATTTTTGCCATGAATTGTCACTCGTAGCAATAAAGAAATAAATCTGTTTTTGAATGTTCTTTAACACCACTTTCAGCAATATTTCAGTTATATTAAATTTGATGGGAGTATTGTGCTATACAATGATTGTTCAGAAAGAGTTGTCAAGTTAGAAAACGACTTCCTCGATGATTCAAGCAATTTGATGTCATGAAGGCTTCTGCCTTCTGGTGTTCTCGTTCTTGTCTTGTCTTTATCGCCTTAGATTTATGTAATCTTGAGCTCTGTTCCTTTGGAATCCTACTGCAGTTGTTTTCAACTATTTCAATAAACAAATAATATTAACACAACTTTTTGTTTTGATGATATAACTAAATGTACCATAAAACATTGCAAATTCACGAAGTCCTAGAAGGGTCCAAGAGACCGGCAAAAAGAAAAAAACAAAAACAAAAACAAAACGTCATTTTTAAATGAGAGGAAAAATGGACTTCCGCAGCAGGTTTGCGCCTGTCACGAGTCAGGAAATTTATTAAGCCGTTGCGTGTCTTGTCGAATTTCTATACTTTATGTGTATAGGAATCTAGGATGGTGTTTTTTCGCTGAAGTTGATTACTCTTTATTTAGGGGCCGACTCCGACCTGCCGTTGGGTGTGGGGTTTCCTCACCGTTCATTGAAGATCTTATGGTGGCTTTGAGTTGTTATTACTTCCCTTTGGGTCGTTGTCTCTTTGACACATTCCCCGTTCCCTTTCTGTTTTTCTATTAAATTCTTAATAAAGATTTCTATGTATGGCCCGTAATGCACTTGATGTTTTACATTTCTTTAAAGGGTACAAACTTAAAATGGTTTCAATACAGGGTTATTCAAAGGATCTTGGGTGAAAACCTACTACAATGTAAAATAAAAATGAAACCCTCTGAAAATGTAGCTTTTGTTTGCAAAAAAATAAACAGTTGATCATATTTTTGGGACTTGTGATAAAAATTTAAAACCTTAGAATAAATTAAGCGAATGAATTACGGAAAAAAACGTAAACAAATCTGTCTCTTAATCAAGAGATTATTTTACATCTACAGATCGAGGTTAAATGGTGATCAATTTTTGGGCAAACAATTACCGAAACCAAAAGGTAAAAGAGGGCAATTCTAAAACACAAAATGCAAAATTCATATCTAGCACGAACCGAACTAACCTTCCAAAGACAAAGCAAATGAACCAAACGAGCAAGAACGCTACAAAACTAAAGCACTTGTGTAAACCCCTACAAAAACTTAAGGCATCATCAGGTGCCCTGGCAGGGTAACTTGAGGTGCTCAATGCGTTGCAGTCATCACACTGCCAATGAATAACAGTCCGGTTTTTTCATAGTCAGTGTTTTCAGTTCGACAATAAATATTGGATCTACACAAAGATGTCTATTCTCATTTGAAATAGAAACATTGTAACAGTCTGTCAAATCATAGTGACGACTGTAAGACTTCTTTAGTGACAACTAGAACAGTGAATGAACATGTCCTTGTATATTAGTTTTTGAAACAGTAATTTAGCTGTTGACAAAATTGCTGTACAAACTAAAGGCACAAGCATAGCGAATAAGATGTCAAATGTAAACGCCATATGCTGGAGATGTTGGAATATTACTGCTCAAAAACGGCAAGATTAATATTGGAATGTCGAAATCATTACTTTGTCGTAAAGTTTTGTTTTCGGACGTCCATGTTTATCAATATAGAGGTGTAAGTCGAGGTATGATTGTGTATCAGTGGTCTCTTTTATTTGGGTAAAATTTGGGTATATAAGATGAAGGCCAAAAGTGGCACACAATTAGTCCCCTAGGAATCCCAATTGTTAACTGGAATACTTGTCCTCTAATTCTACAAATACGTTATAAATTCCAGCTTTGCAATGGAATTTTCCTCTTTACACTTTTTGTTGACGTTAAACAAAATAAACAGTAACTTTTCCCAGAACTAACTCTTTTTTCTTTTTCCGTTTTCAGTTCATAAAGCATGATGTAGTAAATCCAGAAGTACTGACTTAAACTTAACCATGTTAGATAGTAGTATGGAGCGTAGAAAAATCAAATGTTTTGACATTATTTCAATGGTTAAAAGCAGTTGAAGATAAATATTCTTACAAGTCCTTAAAGCTTTTGAGACTCCACATCAGATCACCCCATTGTTGAGTATACTTTGTCACTACATATCTTTAAACCATCTTTGCCTGCAGTAAGTAATGAAGTGAGGAGCTTTGAAAGGGGTTTTATTGTGCATTTAGGAAATCAAGCAATGTATCTTTATTTGCAAAGGCATTTATGTAACTTAGGTAATCAGTAGAATATCAGGTTGTTGTTTTTTTTTCCATTTAAACTTGTACCAAAAGAAGACAAAACTGTTTTATGATGGATAAGGATGTCCTCACTTGGTATGGTAGAGCGTTTGTAAGCGGTGTTGTCAAATGAATTGTCAATAACCATCTTTTTCATTAAGCAGCCAATGTAGTACCTTTTTCACATTAATGTGATGATTTCATAGGCCTTGTCCGCTGGTACAATAACATAAATACGTGCATAACATATGCTTTATGTACATCGAGCTAACAAGTGATAGAACATCTTGATACAGTTTCCCAGAAACTGATGGCATGTGTCTTAAAATTCTGGCTCATTTGTAATGTATATATCTGGTTTACCTGGTTTTAGAGACCTCGTACAGGCTATCTAGCCTATCTGGCTATTATATATTGCATTTCCTCTCCCGACTTCCGGTTAATAACAATACATATGATTGCATGAGTCTTACATTTTTTGTCATTCCTGATTGAATGGTCTCTTTCTTTCCATGTAGTAGTTTTAATTCAATAAGTTTATCTTGTCACATTGCCTTTTTAGTTTTTACTGCTCTAACGCTTGATTGATTATAAAATTTTTCTAGAGCTTGAATAGTTATCCATGGCTTGTAGTTTGTCATTCATCATCCCCTATTAATGATGTAAAAAACTTAAGTTCTATCGTGTAAGTATATATATTATATGTATTTGATTAAGTTCCAAGAGATATATCTGAAAGTAATATAATTGTTTCAAAAACAAGAATTCAAATACACCAGTATCATGGTTTCAATACCATGTGTGTGTGTGTGTGTGTGTGTGTGTGTGTGTGTGTGTTGCACTACTAAAATAATAAAAGATAGTGGTTGGCACGTTATCAATCAATATGCTAAAGTACCTTTTCCATATAATCAGTCTGTGCGCTAAACTTTCCTTTCCATATTATTAGTCAGTGCGCTAAAATGTCCTTTCTATATAATCTGTCATGCGAAAAGTGCCCTTTTCAGGACTAGCGTCCTGTCCCTTTCAAATCCAAGCTGGAATCCCGGGGTATGAACACTGTTTTCATATTTCATGAGTCTTATCATAAATGAAATTCACTACGATTGAAGGATGTTGTGGCTTAATTAACTGGTTAAACTAAAACATTAATATGTCTCATTCAATTTACTTTACTTGCCTTCAGCTTTGGAAAAGGATTAAGCATCTCGCTCCCTAAGAATTCTTCCGTAGTCAGCAAAGGTTCTAAAAGGGCAAAATCTGCCAAAGAAATCTTAGTCCCAACTAAATAATCTCCATTTGCATTGGCCAAAATCTGAAAAAAATAAAGAAGGCAGACACTTCTTTTAAAGAATGTTACAAAACATACACAGGAACAGACGTTATTTTTACAGATAGTGAACCTCAATCTCAGTAGTATTTCTGTCAAAAGAAAACATAAAGAGAAACGAAAAGCCATTGTTGATTAAAGTTAAGAGTCCAGAATTAATCATTCTTTGATTAAATGTAAAAGTTGTAATCAAATTTCAATAATCTTTCAAGGAATATTCCGCAACCATAAAACTATCTACGCTTGTTTTAGGTCTCTGTAATTTTCGAGTGCGATTGTGAAACTGTCAATAAATCGAACGATGTCTCTTCATATTTGTCATATTGAAATTTAATGTGAATTACTGTTATAGTATGAACTCTGATAAGACAAGTCAACAGTGACATTAAGTTGCTTTACAGATGAACTAAGTTTTTTTATTGGAAAAGAGAAAAAAAAGAACTACAGGCCTTTAATCTACCATTCCTAAAGTATTGGCTATTTGATTTGTTCTTAATGTCTCTACTGTCTTTTCGTGCAATCTTTTTGGAATTTATAAGTTTCTGAGATGTCTGCTCGTTGCTTTGTTAATTAATTTACTGTGTATTAGCAGTTATATGACTGCCTGATTATAATTCTACTTTCAAATCTTATACAATTGCATCACAAATTAATTTTTCTTGAAGTAAAAAAAGTAAAAACACTTGAAGAGTTCACATATATCGCTTTTACCTTTTCAAAAGCTGATAGATATCTTGGCAGTGCTTTCTCTCTAGCTAGCTTGAGAACGGTCGCTTCATCTCTATAGAAAAACATTCCTAGGTAGAGCGAATTGAAATCTCTTATTCCCTCATAGTACATGTCGATCCTGAAAGGAGTTTCAATTGAATTTAAATACGGTATATATATTTCTAGTGAATGATTTAATCGATATTTTCAGTTTGTGTTCCGATATAATTCGATACGACTTTTTCTTCCAATGAAGCTTTTTTTGTGTTGACTTGCTTTGCAGTCCCGTCATGCTAACTCAAAATATAACCATTTTCTTATAAAAAGTATCTTCGGATAAACTTACGATATTATAGCTACTCCATGGTACAGACATACATTAATGTTTCTTTCTTGTAAATATTTACAGTACATAGATTCACAGGGGCCGGTAACATACGATATTGATAGACCGGGTCCCATATATATGGGACCCGGTCTATCAATATCGTATGTTACCGGCCCCTGTGCATAGATTTACCATGTGCATTTTGGTTAAACAGACCTTTATGGCGTAAATTTACATTGTAGCATCTTTTTTGCATTGACTTTCAAACAGTGTATTTTTTCAGTGCAGCTTATTTTCGTAAAGTCAAAATAAACAGCCATGTTGAATATGCTTAAATGTAACTTGTTTGTTATACTGACTTGCAACTGCAAAGCAGAATTTTCCTTCTTTAAAATCAATCAATCGTAAAAAAAATGCTTTGAAGATTTTCAGACTCACTAGCTAGGTAGCTTCTTTAATGTTTAAAAATGAACTGCAGCTTCTTTTTTGCACAGGCTTCCAATCAAGCTTCTTTTCCATTGAGACCTGACAGAAAGGAGTGCTCCCTCATGAAAACCATGTATACTATTTCTTATTTGTTCTAGTCTCACTCTTATGATTTCATTTGCTTCTTGAGACAATGAATTCAGATTTTCTTACTTGTAAAACTTCTTTAATTGTTGAACGTACAAAAGCTTTTTTGTATACACATTAAATATACTTTTTAATATTAATTCAAAACGTTTATATAGCCACTTTATTGTAAAGCTTAATATTCTTCATGGGGTGGTGTTCTCGAAAGTATCCTAAGATTCGTCCTAGGACATATCTTTTGACCAAGTTTAGGATGGACTTAGGATCATCTTACGACATTCTAAAGTTGTCTCGAAGCTATCTCACACGCGTTTTATGTTAGGACGTCCTAAACATGTCATAAGATGGCCTTAGGACATGTCTTATTCCCAAGATAGCTTCGAGAACACCTACCCAGGTATATGCACCAAAGATGGAGCGCTTTTGAATCATAGACGTAAAGAATATTGTCGATGTTGTCTCGGACTGAAGCCTTTTTGCTGCAGGAGTTTATCTTACTTACTATTCCATACAGACTACCATTTAAAATAAATAACTGAATTTCAGCTAATTAGAGTACTTCAGATACAAAAATGTTATCATTTCAACAACCCTCTCCTGTGCAGTTAAAATTTATTCATTTGGAAAAACCAAGTCCTGAAGCAGCTGATGACAATAGGAAATTAAGGTTTTGATTTTGAAAGCCTCTTTGCTGTAAAGATTTACACTGTAGATTTTTGCCTGGAAGGTTTGTCTTGTAAAGGCGTTCGATTCAAGAAATAATCCATGCAAGATATTCTATATTGTAGTTTTAACATGGATAGACACATTATATTCGAGATTATTTAGCCCATTCCTGGCAAGTGTTTACGATTGAAAAAAAAAACACATTTACTAATCTATTTATGTATTTTTTTGAAAACAAATAAATAAATACCGAGGTTACTGTGAGTTTACTTTCTGCATATGCGCATTTCGACAACTTATGTCTCCTCAGTGCAGATAAAATCCAAATGTTTGGAAGACCATATACTCAAAGATATTTAAAAAACTGATAGAGAACAAATAACCAAATATGATCTAAATGTAGCGAGTGTTTGTGTGCAAAAACATATGGTTGGATTTAATGCAAAGCGAAAGAAGATCATCATATTAGAAACTTCATTCTAATATAGCTTCCTGTATAAGCTTTTTAGATAGATTTATGTTATAATACCAATATAATACTCTTAGTACATGCGCTAATAATGCATAGTTTCTATTGCATATTTTGAATCTATTTTTCTTTTCAACTGTGAAAATCTACCATCCACTAACAAATCTTAAATTAAATTCTTTATGGAATTTTTTTCTACATCAAAAATGTTTATGAAATTAGTTGATGAATGATTGGAGGGCCTCAATGAAAATTAGATCAAATCTAATTGAGTCACCCTCATTAAATAAAGAGTTTACTTACTTACTTACTTACTTACTTAAAAGGCAATGTCTGGGACAAACTTTAATTTTCCTACTTGTGACGTCACAAATAAAATCGTAATCAGAGTTTGTTGGAAAGTTTGAATGGAGATAAAGAGGACTTGATGCATTTTCTACAACTGAAATAGCAATTAAATCAAACAAAAGTAAGTTTTTATTGTATTTGTCGAAAGTTTTTTTTGTCAGCGAGTTAGTTTATCAAAATTAAAATGTTACGGAACCATCCCTTCGGATAATATGAGGAAGGTGCTACCTTAAAAGCGAGCGAAGAAGTTACGCCCACAAAAAAAATCGATACCTCCCTCTAAGGAGGGGACTGATATTTTCATAAAAAATTGGGACTATATATACTCCCTGGAAAAAAGTATCTCTCAGTTGAAAGATAACAGCAAACAAATACCGAAGGTTAATGAAATGCAGGGAGAAATTTCAGAGTCCAAAATNCATTCCTGGCAAGTGTTTACGATTGAAAAAAAAAACACATTTACTAATCTATTTATGTATTCTTTTGAAAACATATAAATAAATACCGAGGTTACTGTGAATTTACTTTCTGCATATGCGCATTTCGACAACTTATGTCTCCTCAGTGCAGATAAAATCCAAATGTTTGGAAGACCATATACTCAAAGATATTTAAAAAACTGATAGAGAACAAATAACCAAATATGATCTAAATGTAGCGAGTGTTTGTGTGCAAAAACATATGGTTGGATTTAGTGCAAAGCGAAAGAAGATCATCATATTAGAAACTTCATTCTAATATAGCTTCCTGTATTAGCTTTTTAGATAGATTCATGTTATAATACCAATATAACACTCTTAGTACATGCGCTAATAATGCATAGTTTCTATTGCATATTTTGAATCTATTTTTCTGTTCAACTGTGAAAATCTACCATCCACTAACAAATTTTAAATTAAATTTGTTTCTGAAATTCTTTATGGAATTTTTTTCTACATCAAAAATGTCTATGAAATTAGTTGATGAATGATTGGAGGGCCTCAATGAAAATTAGATCAAATCTAATTGAGTCACCCTCATTAAATAAAGAATTTACTTACTTACTTACTTACTTACTTAAAAGGCAATGTCTGGGACAAACTTTAATTTTCCTACTGGTGACGTCACAAATAAAATCGTAATCAGAGTTTGTTGGAAAGTTTGAATGGAGATAAAGAGGACTTGATGCATTTTCTACAATTGAAATAGCAATTAAATCAAACAAAAGTAAGTTTTTATTGTATTTGTCGAAAGTTTTTTTTTGTCAGCGAGTTAGTTTATCAAAATTAAAATGTTACGGAACCATCGCTTCGGATAATATGAGGAAGGTGCTACCTTAAAAGCGAGCGAAGAAGTTACGCCCACAAAAAAAAAATCGGTACCTCCCTCTAAGGAGGGGACTGATATTTTCATAAAAAATTGGGACTATATATAGTCCCTGGAAAAAAGTATCTCTCAGTTGAAAGATAACAGCAAACAAATACCGAAGGTTAATGAAATGCAGGGAGAAATTTCAGAGTCCAAAATTAGAAACACAGCGAAACAGAGACAGCATGACAAAAAAGACAAGAACGTAATCAGTAAGCCTTCACAAAACAGAGAAACAGGAAGTAGCAACAGTTGTTACGAGGAAGACGTGCTCAACACAAGACACGTTCGTAGTGTAGATTTGATTTTTTTGTGGGTTTTTTTTGTGGAGGTATTACAAAGGGGATCATGGTAAAAAAAAAAACTGCACGAGAAAACTGGAAAGGTTCCCAGTGAGAAGCAGAAAAAATCGGCCTCTTTAAAATTCATTGCTAAATATTTTCACATCCCTGAATTGGAAGGTCGAGAATAATTGACGGGATTTATAGAAATTGACCCAAACCGAGACTCCTTTTGAAGGAGGTGTGAGGGGTGTGTGCTGTCTATAACTGGAAAAAAAATCAATTTTAAGTTAATACATCGCGATTTTTGCTAAAGTTTTTCTGCATTTTGGTGATTTCTTTTTCAAACTTCAAACCCAGGATCCGCTTCTGATGGTATTGTAGGGTCTCAATGACGGGTCCTTTTCCCGAAATCCTGTCAATTTTTCTTCTTTTTCCTGATTCCTGAGCGGGAAAATATTTTTACATAGATTCTGAAAGAGGCCATCTTTTCCATTGCATGACAGCTGGCTGTTTTTTTTTCTCAGTGGTTCCCGCTTCACGCTCGAGATCCTTTCCCGTTTCACGTGATCTTTTTTGCTACACACCCATTACGCGCTTACTTTAAAAAGACCAATCACACTTCCCGCTTATACCCCATCGTGACCCACCATTATTTGACATGTGACAGCTGCACCCCCATATCCACCTTTCAAAAAATGACCATTTTGGTCAATACTTCTTCTGAAATTAAAGACAAATCCAGAAAGAGTTTACTACTCCTGGAATCGCCCCTGGAACTGCAACAGTCCATGAGAAGTTAAGCAATGTTATATTTTAAGGTAGGTAGAGTGTGAAACATATAAAGGTAAGCTCATACAAGTTATAACCAATAAGTGTAATGATTCATCAGAAGTGCCGAGACAAAAATGCAAAACTAGATTACATTCTATTAATAATGTATTTGATATTTAATTTACTGTGAATTGTACACCTGTGTTTTTGCAAGCATTGTAAATTTTACAAAAGTGCCTTGCTTGGATTTTATTAATTCAAAAAAAAGATAGCTAAGATAGACATAATTTCATGGCAGACATAGAAACAGAAAAGATAGAACTGCAGAAGCAGATCTGTTTGCCTGTAGGATGATCGTACTTGTATATTTAGGGGCCAACCATTTAACTTGAAAAAGGGGGGTATGTTTTTTTTTTATTCTCTGCAGAATTTTTTCACCAAAAAAAAAAAAATTTTGACTCATATCAACAAAATATTTTTTTTCAAAATTGGCATCATTTTTTTGGACAGAAAGCTTCCTTCAGAATATTCTGATTCATCAATTTTGCTGCCAAAATATTTTTTTCACATAAAATCAACTTCCTGGAGATGGGATGTTGTCTCTTGACTATTACCCAATTTCCTCTCTTTCTCATATTTAACATATTATTGGGGGAAACCCATAACCCATCCCCTTTTTAATTCAAATGGTGGGTCTCTCAACCGAAAAAAAAATCATTAAAAACACAATCAGGGTTTTCACGTAACTATATGCTCAGCTTACTTATATATTATTTGCTTTTACTGCATTATCGATTTCATCTGAAAGCTGGTCAAAATGCCCCCTGCCCAATTGAAACCTTCCCCACTTGTCAAGTTTGTACATTTCTCAATCATATCAATGTACTTTGAGAAAATGACAAGTGGGGAAGATAGTCAGTGCCAAGATGAGTATATTTCCCTGAACCAAGAAACATAACATTTAGCGTTATAAGACAAATATTTATGGACATATGTGGTACTGTTATATTCCCCGTCTGGGAGGACTACAGTAAATCATCACTGACGTCAGAGACAGTGCACAACTTTTTAATCTGACAAAGGCAAATTGTGCATGTACGGTTAACACACT
>MJUU01023295.1:215709-231460 GCA_002080025.1 Modiolus philippinarum
ATCGTTTTAAAATTTGCAAAGAACCTCCTCGGAAAATACTGGATGACATGCTTTGGAGACTTTATAGTAATGTTTAATGCATATCTGCACAATATTGTCAGTTTGTTTGATTCACTAGAAGGATACATGGCTAGGTAGAACATAAGGATGATTTGTTGCTTTCGGCTTGTTACTCAATAACGATGAAAATGTGTGGAGTAAATGCACATGAGACAAAGTAAAAACTTTGTAAAGCAAAGCAATGGAACAACGTTTTTTTTTATTGTTCTTCATCTTAAAGTAACCATGAGGCCTTCACCAATGAGCTTTACTCACACCTCATAGTGAGTTCAAAACAGCCCCTAGCACTGATTTGAGCGGAATTCATTGCTAAATGTCGAACAAAGCTACATTTATTTATTTTTTACATGGATGCTGGATCAACAGTTATCAAATTAACTGGCGAAGTGTTCATACAGTCATTATCATCTTTTGCCGGACAAAAAGACTAATCCATCTTTACCAATAGAAAACAATCAAAGATGGGGCCTATTTTGTTAAACATCACACTTATTCACACAAAAAGTATACAGATGAGGATGTCATCTCAATGCTGGAATTCTTAATTGATAACATATTTGTAGAATTTGGAGGACAAGTTTTCCAGCAGACAATAGGGATACCTATGGACTAATTGTGCGCCAATTTTAGCAGATTTGTTTCTTTATTCGTATGAATTCAGGTTCATACAAGGGCTAGTTCAGAAAAAAGACAATAGACTAGCCAAATCCTTTAATTTCAGTTTCCGTTATATAGATGATGTTCTTTTATTGAACAATCCTCAATTTAAAGATAACCTTCATCTTATATACCCAAATGAACTCGAAATTAAAGAGACCACTGATACACCATCATCAGCATCATACCTGGACCTATACCTCTACACTGACAACTCTGGACGTCTGAAAACAAAACTTTACGCCAAGCGTGATGATTTCGACTTTCCAATAGTGAACTTCCCATTTTTGAGCAGTAATATTCCCACTTTTCCGGCATATGGAGTGTACATTTCACAACTCGATCGCTATTGCCGTGCCTGCAGTTTGTACAGCGATTTTGTCAACAGAGCGAAATTACTGTCTCAAAAACTTATACATCAAGGGTATGTTCAGTCACTGTTGCATTTGTCACTACAGAAGTTTTACGGTCGTCGCCACGATTTAACAGACCATTAAAATGTTTCTGTTTCACAAATGAGAATAGATATTTTTGGGCAGATCCAGAGTTTTTTTACCGGACTGACTAACACCGACTGTGACAAAACCGGACTTTTCACTGGCAGTGTGACGGGTGCCACGCGTGGAGCAGATCATGCTTACCCTTCTGGAACACCTGATGATACTCTCGGTTTTTAGTGAGAGTTCACACTGTCAGTGCTTTTGTTTTCTGTGTTGTCTTGTATATCATCATGTTATTTTTTAGTTTTGTCTCCGTCGATTTTTTGTTGTTGCACAGATTTGTCCTTGGTATTGTCTGAATTGAAAAAGATATGTAAAATGATTTTCAAAGTTGCACCTTGGTGCTGTTTGAGGGTTAGAGAAGTAACATACACCATGGGTTTTAATTTGTTTTGTCTACGGGTTAGAAAATGACAATAACCAATCAGCCACCCAAAAGATATTTCAACATCATATTTTAACTGGCTGTGTGACTGGTGCCATGCGTGGAGCAGATCATGCTTACCCTTCCGGAGCACCTGATGATACCTCAGTTTTTATAGGGGTTCACACTGCTAGTGCTTTAGTTTTGTGGCGTTCTTGTTCATTTTTGTTTATTTGTTTTGTCTTTGTCATACTGTCTCAATTCTTGTTGCTGTATGTTGCTGTGATGTTGGATTAATTGCCCCTTTCCTTTTCTTGCTTCGGTATTCGTTTGCCGATGTATCAAAACATATAAACAAATACCAGGCACTCATCGTGCAAGAAAACAAGAGAACTTGGCATAATTAAATGTTGGCACTATAAACAGAAGATCAGAATAAACATCCTGAAAGTTTTTTTTGTTTTAAAAACGGAAAGAGATAGAGCTTTTATTAGAAGAAAGTTCAGCACATGAAGATCATGCAATCTTAAAGAAGATCTAGTTATATTTTTAATTTAGTTGTCTTTTTTGTCGAATTTTCGATTTCTACACCATTTTCCCAATGTCAAAAAGCTGTTGCGTGGAAAGGTTGAGTTTTATTGCTTATTTTGCTTTTATTTGCTTTCTAACTTTTAGTTTTGGTCTCTTATTGCGAAAAATACATTTTCTTGAAATTACTCACCAAAATCACAAAATAGGTATGGAAATTTACCTTGGATTTGATTGTTACGAGCTGAATTTAGCTTATAATTACACCTTATGTAAGTTAGCTGCATTCTGATTGGTTAATGGCCGTTGTATTTTTTGGCAAATACCACCCCACCGTGGTTTTTGTCCCGGAGTCATATGTGGGCTTTAATGATGGAGTCATTCGGTGTAATTAAACAGATATATCATGAACGTTGGGGTATTTGCCAAAAATACAAGTCTTGGGTCTAAATTTCCCTCGCCTTTCAGGCTCGGGAAATTTTACCGCCCCGCGACTTGTATTTTTGTCAAATACCCCTCCTTATCATGATATATCTGTTCATAATGAACAGCATCAACGTGATACTAGTCGAAGTTTCTGTATATGGCCATTTCGACAACTTATGTCTCTTCAAAAAATTTTAAACCCAAAAGACCAAATATGTCTAAAACCTGATAGAGAACAATTTACCAATAGGATCTAAAAGAGAATCCAAAATCACCTAAGGACATAGCTATACTCCTTAGTTTTAAACAAAATTTTCTTTTATTAGAACTTAGAAGTTTCCAAAAGTTAAAAGATTTTTTGTTAAGAAAATTATTTCACATTACTATAGCCGTTTTTTATGTACACTTCATGTCAAGAAAGAATTTGGAGTCCTCATCTTTTAGTCTAGACGGGAAATCGCAAGGTGTGTTTAGATATGACAAACCAGTATGCTACCCTTGTGAATCTTCTGATATAAGTGTCGAATTCTACCATACATGCACTTTTTCAAATTAACAGGGAAAAAATTCTGATCCAAAGTATTGGTTAAAAATCAAAAATACAATAAAATTGATAAATGATTTCGCTCAAAACATATTGTTTTAGAAAAAATTTGTAGTTAAATAATATTTAATAATGTCGTTCAACTTTTTTTGTATGATTTTATGCATATTTTCATTACCGGTTTTGACTTTACCATGGATTGACCCACTGACAGTGTGACGGGTGCTGTGCATAGAGCAGGACATGCTTACCCTTCCGGGGCACCTGATGTCACTCTTGTTTATTGAGAGTTCACACTGTTAGTGCTTTAGTTTTTTTGTGTTGTATATGTAATGTGGGTGTGTTTTGTGGGCATGTGGCGTCTTTGGTCTTCCGTCTTTTGGTGTTCTTGCTTTTGCCTTGTCTCTGGACTTTGATTTGTGTAATCTTGTGCTTTGTTCCTTCGGTATTCTACTGCCGTTGTTTCACACATACAATGTAAGTTATCATTCGTATAAATGTATAATAACATTGTGTTTGTTTATGGAAATATTTATAGCAGATTGTTGCAAATATATAAGATGTGGGAGGGAATTTAAGCATTTTTTGACTACTTATTAAACGAGCTCATTCAAACGCAGTAATAACAGAAATATATTGGTATTACGTAAAGTAGGCTGTCTATAAATTCAGTCAACGAGGAAACTTGTTCATCTCCCCGGATTTGCGAATATTTACGCTAATGCAGGGCCTAAAAATTAAAATATAACGGTCTATCGTTGGAACCCAACGGGGTTTTACGTAAAGTATATGTACTTAAGTTTTGCTTGGAAGCATTTTTGCAGATGAACTACACAGGCCCAGCCTCTGAATCCCTTGTTAAGCCGTACGTTTAAATGTATCACACTGAAATACATATAGTATGATGTTTTCATAATGACCTCACGGGAAGAGACAGTAAGGATAGTAAGAAGGATCGAAATTAACTTACCTTTTTGTAATTTTGTAAATTCTTCTTTGCTTGTTAAAACATGGTCTGTAAACTGTAAAAAAAGAACCATATTAACATTTAACAATTTCTGTAATAACTAACCTTTTGCTATACATTACACTCGATTGAATTCGTTTTATTGCTTATTAAAACTAAATTTACAGTAACTTTTGTATTTTTGCTAACGAGGGTATTCACCAACTCAGTAGCCAGTACTTTGGTGCTGACCCAATAACCAATTTTATTAATGAACTTGCAACCAAGGAGTATCTCCCTCACATCTTTACCTCACTATGGCTTTTCATTTCGATATTTTTTATTCTCTCTCAGATTTTACAAAGATTTGGTTTATGGTCTTCAAAATGTTTTGATTTGCACTAAAACGACATTAGTTGTCGAATGGTCATAAACAGAAACTTATCATACTTTTCATTTCTTCTTGCAGAAGAAAGAACAGGATATATACGTCAAATTCCTTCAAAAATATAAAAAAAATGAGGTCACAGCAACACAATACTATTAGTGCAGTACTGTGTTACCAACGATAACAAAGGTAACTATACCACATGCTTACTCGTCTGATATTCAAAATAAAAGACAAACTTTTCTAGAAATCGTGAGAAATTCTTTCGGAATTGATATTGGTAAACTCCAAAGCTCCAAAATGTCAGAAGCAATCCTATCAAAGCATATAAAAACAATATATGTAGAACAACAACAAAAGAAGGGGTAAAAATAAGTAGTAAAAAGATTTAGTAATCAACCTTTGTATAATTTCCGTCGAGCACCACAAGAATCGCCCAAAACGAAAACAGAATATACTTCACCACTGATGAATAGTAAGTAATAGTAGATTATGATATTTTGATTTCCGTCAAAAGTTACCGGTTTGGAGTAAAACGCTTCAAAGTTTAGAATAAGTGAGAAATTCATGATAACATCTTGATTTTGTGGGATCTTTATACTTGATGAGCTTCTTGAAATGGTTCTTAAACAGCTTAATGGCAACCGCTGATAGTCTTTGTTGCGCCCAAACTGATTTTGACATAATTATCCACCCTTTTTTTCACCAAATTCAAACATTGAAGAAAAAGAAGTTCCTGTATTTATCACCTGACCGTCCAAAAACTTTGCTTTTATCTGCTCGTTTTTAAACTACCAGTAAATACTGTAATGCCCTAAAGTTTTCTTTCTCGTTCTTTACCATTGATGCTTGCTTACTTTATAATAGACAGAAACTTCTTTAATTTTTGCGACTAAACTTGACTTATGGAAGTTCCATCGATCTTATCTAATATCTTACATTATGGTTTCCATTTTCCCCGAGTACAAGCTTGAATTCAATAGACTGATATGGCTGTCCATCTTTACAACAACAAAAAAAAAGAAAAAGAAAAAAATTGTATGATTTTGTGGGTATTCTACACAGAATTTTTCTTCTTTTTCTGCCCCCAATGTTAATTTTTAAAAATCTAAAAAAATTCTTCGAAATTGACAAAACGCTGAGTAATATAAGAGTGGAATGTGCTCTTACTTTTTTTTTTAACTTTTGAGAAAAAAAAAACAATGTTAAGCCTTACAAAATTTGTTTAATATTAACTAACCGTTATCAATGTTCATAGTTAACCTAATTACAGCATTGTTTATAATATAAACTTTTTGTAATTGTTGTTCATAGTTAGCCTTCACCTAAATACAACATTGTATGTGTAATAAATTCTGTCAACTATTTTTCATGTAACTTTTTTGACGACCCCAGATTAAAAATTCAGGGGCGTTAACCTTCCATTGGTGATATGAGAATGTAACATTAAATGTATCCCTGTTTTCCTGTGACAAAGATATGTTAAGAATAGCTCTATCATGTGCAAGGTTCTTTTTCCATCGTAGTTGACTATTGTCCAGCATGTTATACCTTATTAATAAAGTAACAAAGCATCTACTTGGTTAAACGCATTCTTCTTGGTAACAAACTAATTTAAATTGAATAACTTTCAAAGTAATTGGTTTCACTTCAGTTTCTTCCTCAAGGTGATTCATATCTAAAGTATATATACTTTACCTCTTCTCCTGCATAGGATAAAAGCATCCTTGTCAACTCTCCTAATCCTCTATTATTCACATATGTAAACTTAGTCGACATTTTAGCAGACTTTCGACACCAGGTAATCCAAAGTAAAAAATGTACATGAAAATCAACAGCATATGTATGACCTAACTGATATAGTGTGTACGCAAATATACATTTAGATCAGGAATCTAAGCTTGTAACAGATAATGATATATTAAAAAATACAAAGAAAACAAAAAAAGATAGATACTTTGAGTGTGTGAATTTTTCCGCTTCATAATTTGTTTGTAACTTGTGTTTCAGAACAAAATCTTTTTTCGTCACCTTTTAAACAAGGAAAAACACAGAGACTGGTCTACAGGTAAAAAAAATCAAATTAAGTTTCAGACAGAGCCATTATTAATGCCACAACAGTTACAAGCAGCGATCTTTGCAAATCTCGACAACTCGATTTGATTCGACATAGGATTGCACTTTGATAATAGTCATAGCACGCCCCTTTCCATTAAGAACAAGAATTATAAACGAAATCAAACTTTTTTGTTACAACTGAAGAAACAACAAAATCGATATTATCCCTTCTCAAGTTTGGCGCACCATAAAACCGGTTCAAACCATCATTTTTTTGAAACGCTTGTACCAAGTCAGGAGCATTGCGGTCGACATTTTTCCGGTGGAGTCCATTTGATTTGTTTTTTTTTGTCGAATGGACTTCAGCTCTTGACAATTCTGTTCGGTAATTTTGTTTTTACCAACATTAACATTGAAAGGATATGGAGTAAATGCACATGTAAATGCACATGAGACAAGGTCTGCACAAATACATGGTAGAACCAATCAATAGAAAAATGTTTTCCTTGTTCTTCATCCCGAAGTCACCAAGTTCTTTTCATGCATTTATGTTGATGCCAGCTTTTATCATGAAAATAAATTCGATTACAGCATAAGGCCAGAAATATTCCTTTATTTACGAATTCAAGTTATCATTTTCATTATTTTTAAAACACTATGTTTTTGCATCATATCCCCATCCATGAGTACATTTGTCGTTTTCATATTATTTAAGTTTTACCACAGTAGGAACAGTTTCATTACGACAAGAATCGAGTAGCAAAGCATTTAAGATAGTAGACCCTTAAGTTATCTACTATAAAGTGAAGAAAATTTCCCCTATCTTAGGAGTCTTAAATTCCATTCAGAAATCACTATGAGACGTATACTGTATAAAAAGAAACAGTATAAATTAGCCATGAACTGCTAAATTGCTTTATAGAAACTCGAAGATTAAAATGAACAGAATATCATAATCTTGCATTAAGTATTGACTTGAAGTGCAAAAGAAACAAATTTGCCAAAGCAGTACTAAAAACACAGCCATTCAGCTGGATTCAAATTTTGCTAAACGAAAGACCTATAGTTTAATTTCTACCAAAAGCTGAGAAATTAAATAGCCTTCACACTATTACTTAAGCAAAATAAAATTTATGAAGAATTAACTTTACCGTTTTGTTCATAATTTTAGTAAAATTAGATGTAAAATCTTAAGTATCAATTACTTGAATATTATAATGGCTTTGGACGATCCTTTTCTTTGTATGGATTTACACTGCTTGTGCTACTTTTTGTTTGCATCGTGTTTACTTTGTTGTTTCTTTCCATATAGCATAATGATTTTTCTCCCTTTATATTTAGTTATTTCTATATCATCATGTTTAACGAACCAATCGTTTCTTGTGAATCTTACTGATTTGTTATTTCTGTAATTGTTTGCTTATCTAATTCCTGGAAGAAGTCCGTATACATTTGTTTATTTTAAAAATATCTCATTCTTTGTATTTTGTCACTTGTTTTGTCTTTGTTTTTTTCTGTTACCGTTTCTGCCATGTCTTTGGACTTCGATTTTTGTAGTCATCGCTTCCCTTGTTCCTTCGGTATTCTACTGCCGTTGTTTTATCGGTTTTGTTGCAGCAATAGTGTACAAACATATAAAAATGATANATTTTTGGATATCTGACATGTGCTTTTCCTTTACTGCCACCACCTTCATTACCCTCAATAAAGCCGAGACGTTTTCTATAGTCAGCACTTCCAATATTTTAAACCATACGTATGTGTAGATGGTCTGTTGAAATGTGATTGCTTTATCTGTTGTTATAAGAATGGAATTTTGGAATTCTACGAATCACTGTATTAGAACACTGCAGAAAATCTTCTGTTATAACATCACATTGAACGGCTTAACGTTTTATGAAAAGAAACCTTGAACAGAAATAAGAGAAAAACACAAAATACCAGTTTCCGTGATTAGATTGTGTAAAAGTGAAATGATGAAATAGATTGTTTCATGGAATATTTAGGAAAATGTAGAGACAGAACATATTAAAAAACCATAGGTGTAAGAACTAATTTCAACTGAAGAACAAACAAAATATAGTAAAAGTTATATTTTTCATAACAAAATATAATAAACTTCTGTCTTAATAGAAAGTTTTCAGTAAGTTTTCGTTTTACCCTCTTCCAGTTATACCTAGAAGTCAAAATGATGATTACCGAAATATTCTCATTAGATTTGAGTGTGTATTTACCAGATGAATCAAACCAAAAGTCAATTTTGCGTCTTTTGAAGACAATTTGGGCCAAAATATTGACACAAAAAAGTCTAATATATCCTGAAAATAAGAAGACATACATATTCAACACAGTGAATGGCACAAATGGAATAGCAACCGTAATTCTCTTAGACTTCAATTTCAGATATTCGAGGCCTTTATCAAATGATGTTTGTTTGCCTATGACATCGCTTACGACAAGTGTAATGATTTTGACTTTCCAATAGTGAACTTCCTGCCATTGAGCAATAATATCCCGAATTTCCGTTATTTGGACACAATTACCGGAAGTTTTCAGTAAGTTTTCGAGTCTGTATTTCACATCTCCTTCGCTATTGTCTGGTTCTGTATTTCACATCTCATTCGCTATTGTCGTCAGTTTTTACGTCGATTTTGTTAACAGTGCGAAATTACTGTCTCAAAAAACTCCTAAATCAAAGGTATGTTCATTCGCTGTTGAAATTGTCAGTACAGAAGTTGTACGGTCGTCACCATGCTTAGACCGTTACAATATTTCTATTTCAGAATTACCCCCATTTCCAAGACGGCCACCAATTTAAAAATATTAGGATGCAATTAGATGGGATGAGATTGAATCATTGAATTAGTTGTCTGGGATGACATCGGTTATTGCTTGCGGATTTAGTTTGTTTCGTCTATGTCATGCTGTCTCAATTCGTGCTGGATATGAATTGCCGTGTCTGTGGATTTTTTATTTTGGAATTTCCCATTCTTAATTTTTGCGTCGCTACTCGTTTGCCGACGCGTTTCAATGCATGGTGCACGATTCGTTCCCATTATAGTATCCGTCTAGTCACTGCACTACGTTTTCTGCATTTGTTCTTCGGTACATGTTTGCTGATGTATCTGCAAAGGTTACTAAAACAGCAAGAAAATACATATCATCAAGACCGGTGGTGTAAAACGTCGAGTTCCATGTGTAAAATAAAATACATATCATCAAGACCGGTGGTGTAAAACGTCGACTTCCATGTGTAAAATAAAATACATATCATCAAGACCGGTGGTGTAAAACGTCGACTTCCATGTGTAAAATAAAATACATATCATCAAGACTGGTGGTGTAAAACGTCGAGTTCCATGTGTAAAATAAAATGCGTTTAAAGTTACACCAGGAAATGAATATCAAAGCAACTATTCCAAAATGTAAACTCTTTACTTGGCTGATTTTTTTTTTTTCATTTTCATTCAGATCCTATTATCATATAATTATATTTCGGTGTACGTTTTGTACATGTATAATTAGCCAAATCCTAATTAAACAATCTGAGAAATATAAAGGTGAATTCACTGTTTTTTTCATTGATAAGGGTCTACTAATATTTTCCCTGGTACTTAATTTAAGTTAATCTTAACCCCAAAGAATTTGTATAATTTTATCAACAGAAATCTTGTCATTCTTTTTCTTCCTCACTGGTCCATTCAGAAAAGCTGATATTTTGCTGTCAGATTTCAGTCTTTCATAATATACCTGTAGTAAAAAATATGGATAATAATGTGAATTTAATGGACATCCTTTTTTTAGTACATGTAACAAAGGCCTTAAGCATGTTTGCTTGATCTGTTTGAAAATAAAAGATAAATTAAGGATGGTCACTCCTTAGGTTTTTGAAACTGTCTATGACTTTCGGGATTCTCACATTTTATCCATCATGATGCATTAGAAAATTTTGCACACTGACCTCCAACTTTCTTTTCAAAATATGTTTGTATACATCTTGAATACACTTCTGACAAAATTTGATAAAATTCTTGATATATCTTCATTGTATTTCAAAGGTCGATTGCCATAATGCAAGGTAAATGAAAAATCTAGAGGAGTTCCGTTTCCCGCTAAAATTTCAGGCACATTAATCTCAAAAACGAGCACACTGACCTATCAATATTTTTTGCTTGAAATGATGTATGATCGATGTTCTATTAAATAAGCATACTGATTTCAAATCCTTGACATTCTGAACTTGAGGAGTGACCATCCTTAAGGTTGTTAAAAAACAAATGTCTGAAAACAGATGCAGAAACCAATAGTTTAACAAACTTCACAAAGATGTTTACTGGTCTATTTACCATCAATATGGTTTCAAATGACTGCTTCTTCTATGTATAAAACTGAAATGGAAGTTAGATTATTTGTATCTTTTTTTGGACACAGAATTCTGCAGAGAACCGATATCCCTGGATTACAGGATGTTGAATGGTTATTTATCAAAAACTGATATGTTATGAAGAGGTGTGAGCTTGCATCACCCACTTGACTTAATGCTTCTCTGAAGCTAATTTTCAGATGCAAGTGCTAATAGCTAACCCTTTAGTCTTTGAAATAAACTCTCAGTAATAAAACAATAATCCCACTCATGATTTAAACTCACCATCATCATCCCTAGAATATATTATAACTAAAAAGATAACAGGAAACACCTACAATGGCCGAAATTACAATGACATGCCACAATCCACAAGGACACACTAAAAACATAAAAAATGGCAAATGAAAACAACGATAGGACTCAGTATAGCCGGACTTGGTACCGGCATTAGCAAAAGCTAGAGGAAGGGTTAAGCCGGTTCATTGGTAACCAAACCTCGCCTTTGCTTTTTCCGTTTCCCTATAGTATAATACATGTTACTAAGTTACTAAAAGGTTACTAAAAACCAATACAGGTAGACTACTAAGTCCAGGACCACTTTCTTGAAACAAAAAGAAATTAGAAAAAAAAATTGGTCAAGGAGTGCTAGCCGCTAAACAGTCGGCCAGCCCAAGAAGCCTGATATGCTGATAAAACACTTTAGAGAAGTTACATATACCATGGTTCTCAATTGGTTTTTTCTCAGGGTTAGAAAATGACAATAACCAATCAGTAACCTAACAGATCCTTCAAAACATATGCCCCACTAACTCGAATAATTCAATCCCTCTCCGTATCCGATTCTCTCCTTCTTCGAGGGCTTGAACTCACCTAGTGCAAAAACGCGTCAGTATGCTGTCCAGCTCAGACAGCCAATCAGATTGCTTTGTCCTCTGAGTTTGCGCAGTAGCAAATATCGCTAGTTATAAACGACTGTAAATGTATGATTGTTTAAAGAGTGAAAAATTATTATTTATTAAAATATAAAATTGGTTTAAATTTCAAAATAAAACTAGGCTAATGAAAGGGTTTAAAACAAGAGGAAAAACGGTAGAAAGTGTTAAATATGTTAAATTTGCAATTAATTTCTAATGTTTAAAAACGACACGATCTGGTCAATTATTTTATGTGTATTCGATAAAAATGATAATTGCAAGATGTTGTATAAAAAATAAAAATAAAAAATACACATCATTTTGAAAATTGAATTACGATCTTTCAAAACTGAAGAAAAATATTGAGTATAGAAAATAGAAAAATAAATGTTTATTAAACCATCAATAATTGCAGAGACATATAATTAATTATATGCGAAACTAGATTTCATATTCAATTATTTGATAATCAATTATTTGATTACGATCTTGTCAAACTGCAGTGTGTATTAAGTGTAAAAGATTTACAGAATATACAAAATAGATAGTAATTTTCATATAACTATTCTTGTGAATTAATTAAAAACGAAATTTTAAATCAATGAATATTATTAACACAATAATTGATTTTATTTAAAAAAAACAACAAATATTGTAATTATTCAATTTTCTTTTAATCCTTAGTTGTGACCAGCACAGAAATGATATTAAACATGTGTTAATTTATTTATCATAGAGTTTCTGATATGTTTATTGTAGACCCGCTGAGACCATGTGACTAGGGCGACATGGCGTGTTTATTTTTCGAAGTGAAAAACATGGATTTTGGCTAATTTATTCTAGTGCTTGGGATGTAACTTTCTGCACATGTGAATATTGACTTATTTATTATCTTGTCTACTTTATTATTTTGGAAGTAAAAAGACCAGGGTTTGGAAGATCTTGTTCCCATTTATAGATACATTTTGAATCTTGTGATTAAATTTCATTGTGACCTGTCCATACTTGCCCGGGGCAATACATAATTTCTTAAATAGTCCACAACACTTTGAATTAGATTGGACTTTGGACTCTGTAGTAAAAACAGCTGATCGTAGTAAATGTGAACTTTTGACCTGTATAGTTGACCAATAGTACCACAATGTCCTTGAGCGATACCTCAAAGTTGATTGAGCAAAGCCGAAAGATTGTAGAAAATTCACAGGATGATGTAAATACATTAATAAATATGATACTGCAAATTGTTACGAGCATAGACTCTAGAATGCAACGTATGGAGACAAATATAGATAAAAGGCTTGATGAACTAAAGCATGGATTGTTATCTGTATCTTCCCGAGTTCGAACATTAGAAAATCAAGTTACCAGTCTCAACAATAAAGTAGTAGAATGTGAAACAGGTTGTCAAGGAGTTAGTAATCTATTCGATAATGTAAATGGTCAAGTTAAAACAAATACAAGGAATATCATAAATCATGAAACTAGATTGGAAAAACTTGAAGACAAACCTATATTTCAACCTATATTACAACCTGTAATACAATCAGAGGAGCTACAAACCCTTAGAGAGGAAGTACTCGACCTAAAATGTAGATCCATGAAAAATAATCTTATCTTCACGGGACTACACAGGGTTCGAAATGAGAATACCGAAGACCTTCTACGTTGTTTCCTTTTCAATGAACTCGGAATCGATTATAAGATCGAATTTGGAAACGTCCATCGTTTTAAAACTAGAGGCGACAACAGAACTGCACCTATTGTAGCAAGGTTTCTGTATCATAAAAATCTGGAGTACGTACTAAACATTGCCCATAGACTCAAAGGGAAGCCATACGGAATTCGAGAACAATTTCCCGCAGAAATAGAAAAAGCCCGAAAACCGTTATATCCTGTCATGAAGCGTGCCAAACAGGAGGGAAAACAAGTGACACTTGTCAGAGACAAATTATATATTGACAATGAAATGTATGTCCCTGTAGTGGAAAACCAGTCTTCTGCTGATCATGAAACAACTCCGAAAGGGTCCACCTCTGGGGACTCCCCTCCTTATAAGAAACAGCGAAAGGGTCGTTCTCCTCGAACAACGGAAGTGACTTTTCACTCAACACCCGTCAGATAGGGAGGTGGTGCAAGGGGACTCACCAGTCTTGATAGGGATTTGGATAAAACTGTAAATAAAAATGAATCAAAAACTGTAATTAGTCATGAATTAAAATGTTGTTTCTTAAATGTTTGTGGACTGAAAAAAAGGATATTGTCTCCAGATTTCTTGGAAATTCTGAGTGAATATGATATTTGTACATTTGTTGAAACAAAATTAACAGATTTTGATAACATAGAAATACCAAATGAATTTGATTATATCACAAAAAATCGAAAAAAATTTAAAATGGCTTCAGGTGGCATTATTGTTATTTATTAAAAATATTTAGACAAATTCTTGAGATTTCACGATACGGAGAGTGAATTTGTTCTTTGGTTTGAAATATCGAAATCTGTCCTTTCCATTAATTTTGATACTCTTTTCGGTTGTGTATATATACCTCCTGAGAATTCTAAGTATTCTATTCTAGATGCTTTTGAAGAACTTGAAAACGAACTAAATACCTTATCAAAAATTGAAAAAAATCATGTTGCCCTTATTGGTGACTTTAATTCCAAGACTGGTATATTGCCCGATTATTTAATTCCAGACGAATCAATAGTTAGTTTATTTGATTTAGATTATGACGCTGATATTTTAGCTTATTTGTATGATTATCAAGAATTAATACACAACAACATTTCTTTACAGCGAGCATCAAAATGTCAATGTAGACCAAATAATTATGGTAATAGACTAATTGAGATGTGTAAAAAGAATAACATTTATATCGCGAATTCAAGAGTGGGGTTAGATAAGGACATTGGTAATAAAACATGTAATGATTCGAGTGTCGTTGATTATCTTATCGTTTCGTCTAAAATATTTCCTATTATTTCGACATTCGAAATCTGCGAATTTTTACCGTTATATTCAGACTGTCATTGTATGATTAAGTTCAGTCTCCAGGCTAAGCTTATAGATGATCGTCCAACCGACAAAGACGAAAAGCGCGAATCGGTCTATATAAAGTGGAAAAATGAAAATAAAACGGAATATATAAATTATGTTCACGACGACCCAAACGGTAATATTGAGGGCGTTTTGAATAAGCTTAACGAAATGTCAATTAATAATGTAACTCAAAATGAAATAAATGATATTGTTTCAGATATAAATAGAATTTTTACAAAGGCAGCAGCAGAAACTTTTGGTAAAAGAGATACTCATAAAACATACTATAAACATAAAGATTCTAAACCATGGTTTAACAAAAAATGTTCACACAGCAGAAAAAAATTTCATAAGGCGCGAAAAAGATACAGTTTCTTGAAAAATGCTGAAAATAGACGTAAAATGAGAATGGCTAGTAAAGAACATAAAACTACTTTAAATAACGCGTTTGCAAACTATCAAAAAAAGACTGCTGACGAATTAAGAAATATGTCTACAAAGGGTCTTTGGAAAATCCTTAATAAACTTAATCATTCTGGTAAGAAAGACAATAGCAACGATATATCTCTTCAGGCGCTATATGACCATTTTAAAGCTTTAAACGACTGTGACGAAACCCGAGATGATCAAGAACCAGATTTTAATTTTCAAAATATTTCTGATGAAGTCGAATTATTCTTAAATGGACCAATTACAAGAGAAGAAATTAAAAAGGTTGTTTCAAATCTAAAAAATGGTAAGGCTTTCGGGAACGACGGTATCTTAAATGAATATATCAAAAGTACGGTTGATGATTTGATGCCTGTTTATATAAAGTTGTTCAATCTAATTCTTGATAACGGATTAATCCCTGAAAGTTGGTCCACTGGAATAATGATAAGCATCTACAAAAATAAAGGTTCTAAAGCAGACCCGGAAATGTATAGAGGTATTACTCTAAATTCATGCTTTAGTAAAACA
>MJUU01023296.1:16885-30215 GCA_002080025.1 Modiolus philippinarum
TTCTGCACTTTACTAATGTAACATACCGATTCCGCAATAATTTTCACATTCCGCGTGGGTATTTTCAAAATTTTAATGGATTACAATAAAATTTTAAAACGCCAAAAATAAAACCTACCATCAGACTTACGTGTGTTATACCATATATTTCCGTTGTCTATGCGTTGCAAAGACCGTTGTCACCGCGTTGGCACCGTTGTCAGTGCGTTATCATAGACCAGTGTGATTTTCGAATTCGTCAAAAGAATACATTTTTTTTCAATTAAAAACCCCACTGTTAATCTGACATTCGGACGCCATGTTTTCATAAAATAGGAGAAAGATCTTTCCAAATAGTAAAACTCATATAGTACATACTAGTACCTACTTATTTTTTATTTCATTCAATTTTCTTTGTATTGTACATTTCTTAATTTCAAACAATATTTCTATTCATTCATTTTACAATATAATAAGCAACATGATAACTTAATACGAATAAATATCAGGTAACAATTACTCCAGGTAACAATAAGGGTAAAAATTATTGTTTCTTCATTTAAAACAGGTCCGTATCCGGTGCTGGTTCTATTTTTAGTCTCTGTTCCGGTCTCAGGTAACAATAATTATTTTTATAAGGGTTACTTTTCCAGGTAATTCTAGCCAGTGCCTAAAATGTAAGTTACAGACAGCATCCGAAGCATAGATTGTTATCGTCTTCCCAAAACGCATCATACATACATAGTTGATGTGGGACATGTCAGTGAGCAGGAATTTACTGAAACCATTTTACCTAACCAAATCACTCATGCGTGAAATGTAGGTCACATACAGCATATGAAGAATGCATTGTTGTTGTTATGCAAAAATGCATCATACATACCAATATGGTTGATGTCGGACGTGTCAGCAAGCAGGAATAGACTTTAACCATTCTACCTAACCAAGTCGTTCATGCGTAAAATGTAGGTCACAGCATCCGAGGCATGCATTGTTGTTGTAATCCCCAAATGCATGATACATACCAATATGGTGGACGTGGGACATGTCAGTGAGCGGGAATTGACTTATTAACCATTCTAGTTAACAAAGTCATTCATGTGTAAAATATAGGTCTCTGTCAGCATCCGAAGCATGCATTGTTGTTGTCATTCCCAAATGCATCATACATACCAATATGGTTGATGTGGGGCATGTCAGTAAGCAGGAATAGACCCTAACCATTCTTCCTAACCGGACGGGAAGCTCACGCCGACGCTATGGGTATCACATAAACCTCCATCACTTCGTCGGGTGATTATTTAATTAACGAATGAAATGAACCATGGAAAACAACAAAAAAAAAGAGAGAGGAACAAAAGATCAGTTGTAAACTAAGCAAATAGCCAACAAACTCTTAAGAAACTAAGGAAGAGAAGCTTAAAATTCAATGGAAGAATGAAGAGATGCCAACATCTATTTCAAACTAAAGAAAAAAAGAACTGCATATTTTTTCTGAAAACTAAATTAGAGCAGCCAAAAACATCTATTGGAAACTCAAGAAAAGAACCTGAACAACAGAACAGCAACCGAAGTACCTATATTAAACTACAGATAAGCAGCTGAACATATATTTGGTAAAAATGAAGAAGTCCAAAAGAACTCAGGAAAACTAAAGTCCTAAAATTTGAAATATCTATGGGAATTTAAAAACTGGGGAAAATGATTATACCTTCTAACTAAGTACTTTTGATTTTATATCTATATAATGTAACTTTTGTTTAATAATAATAAACTGCATTACCTGTATACATAGTTGTTTTATTTAAGTAAAAATTCTAACACAATCACTAAAATTCTGTATCACAATTTTTTATCTACATGTATGACATAAACATTTCACTGTTAACATTCACTTGAAATATTATACAAATACATATTTCTACAAGTTTTGTAGAATACTATTTATGATAAGCTAGGGGGTTTGGTGATATACAGATGTGGTATGCTACATTATGCATCACAAAATTTTATGTTTTGTCAAAACCTAGAGGCTCAGACACTGAGCCTGTATCGCTCACCTGACAAAATGCTGAAGCATGGTTTTCAATGTTCTGCATGGTGGCCATGTTTTTTTTTTATGTGAATTTCCCATAGGGCCAAAATAAACTATGTTCTGTGCTGGCGGCCATGTTTTTTATTGGATCGGAACGAAATGAGCGATCTTTGTTAAGGGCCTTTAGTACATCATTCCTGTAAAGTTTGGTTGAATTTGCTTCAGTCGTTTTAGAGGAGAAGAAGAAAATGTGAATTTTCCCATAGGGTCCAATGTTAAACCTAAGTTCCGCGCTGGCGGCCATGTTTTTTATCGGATCGGAACTAAATGAGCAATCTTCGTAAAGGACCTTCCATACATCATTCCTGTAAAGTTTGGTTGAATTTGCTTCAGTGGTTTCAGAGGAGAAGATGAAAATGTGAATTTCCCATAGGGCCAATGTTAAACTATGGTCCGTGCTTGCGGCCATGTTTTTAATCGTATCGGAACGAAATGAGCAATCTTTGTTAAGGGCCTTTAGTACATCATTCCTGTAAAGTTTGGTTGAATTTGCTTCAGTGGTTTTAGAGGAGAAGAAGAAAATGTGAATTTTCCCATAGGGTCCAATGTTAAACCTAAGTTCCGCGCTGGCGGCCATGTTTTTTATCGGATGGGAACGAAATGAGCAATCTTTGTAAAGGACCTTCCATACATCATTCCTGTAAAGTTTGGTTGAATTTGCTTCAGTGGTTTCAGAGGAGAAGATGAATATGTGAAAAGTTAACGGACGGACGTCGGACGACGGACACCAAGTGATGGCAATAGCTCAAATTGACCCTTTGGGTCAGGTGAGCTAAAAACAGTATTTGATTAAAGTTTGTTAAAGTATAAACTATCTAGAAGGATTTCATAAATTTACAAAAAATCAACTTATACAGCAACAAAATTATTTTTTCATATAAGATCAATGGTTTGTTCAACATTTGAAATAAAAAAATAATTAATTTATATGTAATGAAATTCAAATTATGACCAGCATAAGTACTATCTGGGAACAAAAACATTTTTGTTATCAGCTTGTACAATAACCAACGTTTCTTCAAGTTTTCTCTACACAGATTCTCAACAGATACACTAACGTTGGTCCTCTGGTTAAATATTGGGACTCCTATAGTTTGCTGTGTTGTAATGACCAAAGTTCACACGAAATACTTTAAAAGTGATTGGCTTATTCAATATTTTGTTGAATAAAAATTATATAACAAAACATATTATTTTGTGAGTAGTTTTAATCACTAACCGGCACAGGCAATGATAATACAAGTCACAAGTGTTTGATTGTAATAATTATGTAACGTGTGAGTAGCAACTCTTCGAAGGAGAATGTCGTTTACTAAGGATGCAGGAGACAGGAAACTCTGTTTTCTTTTTCGTCTTGTGATGACATGAAAAATGTACAATTCATGAAAGCTTTTGACAATGGATGTTATACAGTATCTCCCAGATATATACTTATACACAACAAATATTCAGTTTACAGTTTCTTATCAGCTTAAGGGAATTATTTTTGGTAGTCATACTGGGAAGAAAAAGTAAATATTAAGTTGCACAAAATATCAATGATTGATAATGTTACATCTTATGATTTAAATCCAATCAATCAGCGATCTCAGCAGAATTTAATCATGTGTACTTAAATGTTATTCTATCAACACAAAGTACATGGAATACAAGACATCCTATTTACAAATGGTTTTCCTCTCTTTGCATAAAAATAACTAAAATCTCATTTGTCTTGTTACATTGACTTTCATTCAATAGGAAGTCTACATATAGATTAAAAAAATTCTAACACCAGACAAATTATCGAGCATTCAAAGACAAAATAATTAGAGCATTTGCCCCTATACAACAGTTGTATCTACGTAGATCACTGTTAATTCAATTAATCTATAAATATTTTATAAAAGTCATGGATACGTGCCATTGAAGTATACAAATCTGTCAAACAAATTGATCATCCATACCATGTTCTACTGTCAAATCATCAATTATCAAGCTATAGGACCAAAATCACACCATTAGTTACATCTATCACAATACATGTACTCAAACAAATTTTATCCTTTCATAAAATCATGAAATAATCGCCTAAGGCGACAGAAAGCTCCTTTCAGTACCTCAGACAGAATCTGAAAATGTTGCACATTACATAAGATGGTTGGCATAAAATGGGAGAAAACATTTTTACAGATAGATCTGTTGATATTTACATTGTATTCCTGACAATTAAGAGGAAATTACCCAACAATACTCTAATCAATTATACCTTTACATAACCTGAAAACATTCTGCACTAGACCCACTGACTAATTAACTAACTAGATAATAGCTATATAACAGGGTACAGTACTGACAGCAGATCCTCCATTTATGCATACACAGAACTTGGTGTAAATGGATTACAATGAAATTAGTTCCAGCAGAATAAAGTTAAACCATAATATCTGTACAAAGCCATATTAACATTATCTCTACCTCCCAAGCATCACCTCCAGCCAAACATGTGCGAGTTATAAAATATTAATTTGACATATTGCATGTAAAATGATGAGTAAAACATTCAATTTTCCATTATTACACGAATCTTACACATTTTGGTAAAAGCATTTGTTGCATTTTTGTCTGTTTTATAACATATTGAACAACCCATGAAGGATGAAAGTACTTTCTGCAGACAGTTCTGACAAATAATAAAAGGTTGATACATTTCAATCAAATCAGACAACACTTAATATATAAATTTTATTTAATAATACTAAGAGATATACTGTCACATTTACTTAATATCCCATTATAATGTCTATTAAAACTTACGTAACTTCAATTTATGGGAGACTTTTCTATAAAATGTGCATCAGTAAACTAAGGTGTATCTCTCTCTTGCAAAGCTCTGTCCATAGCAGATTTTGGCTTTCCTATTAAGACCTTATTGCGATTTGTTCTCAGTAAGATTTTACACACATTTTGGTATATGGATTTCCGAATGTTTTTATTTGCACTGAAGAGACATAAGTTGTCGAAATACGCATATGCATAAACTAAATTAACTGCAACCTCGATATGTTGTTATTTTAACAATTGTTTTGTTTTTTGTTGTTCATTGGTTGTTTTTTAAATGATTTTCATCCACTATCTTATTATTATCTGTTGAGGCGACATGTCTTTACATGTTGAACTTGACTGGAGATATGCCTAACCTGAAGTATGTCAATTTTTCACAATTTAACCAATTAATCATTTTACAATAATATAGCATGTCCATCTCTCATGAAACTATGGTATGTAGCTACAATACTTTGTTTCTTTCATCATAATGTTCTGTGGCAGTGATTTAAATCTCCTGCATTACAGAATAATTATTCCTGGACATTACAATTATTGGACATACTTGAACTCTTTCGTTTGTTCATTTGATTGGCCACCTTAAATGACACTGCTTTTTCTACCAACATTATTCAATCAGCCCTATCAGTGTTTTTTTAATTAGCTACTTTGCCATTGATGCCGTCCAAACATTATTTTAATATTCAGCTTACTATAGTATCTTCACAGAAACTTAGCTTTCCATAAAACATCCAGCCTCCACTTCATCAACAGAGAAAACATTTGACAACACAAAATATAAAATATAGTATGACAATCCGTGAAATAATATAATATATAATAACTATAATGTACTATCTCGACATTTAGCAATGAATTCCGCTCCGACCAGTGTTAGGGGCCGTCTTAAACTTACTATGAGGTATGAGTAAAGCACATTGTTTGTATTTGTAAAGACTTTGTCTCGTTTGCATTTACTCCATATATAATAATTAGATTGTGAAATCTCCATTAATGTATATACAAAATAATTTCATAACAACCTTATAAAAATAACTGACCAAAAGTATGAAATACTTCCATAGCTACAACATTCTCTACATATCAAGTGGATCCTTAAAAACAAACAATCAACTGCTATAAACTTCTTGCATATTCACTTTCACACACCACTTCAACTCAAAATTTTGATTTTTCCATAAAACTATAGTATGTGTAATGATGAAATATAAATACAATGTCATTAACAAAGGAGCCAACCATTATGACATATATTAATTTCTTATTCAAAACAAACAACATGTATATTAAGGTATACAAATAGATGATCAACTGATCTGCAAGTATTTAAATCTGTGAACGATTACATTACATTTTTTACATGTTTATTGATGATACTTGAAAATCATACTGAATATGACATTTATACTGTGTTACATTATTGCTTAACAATCAATAAATCAGCACCATAATCTATACATAAATGTATCAAATGAGGTGAAATCATGCTTTATAATTCATCAAAAATAATTGACTAATCAAATCATGTTTTTTACATATCCTGGTTTGAATAAGTTGAAGACCCTACACAAGAGACTTGTGAACTGTAAAATCTCTCTGCCAATATATAGAAGTAGTGGTGGTCTTTGGAGGTTAACTTCTGAAATACACGTAATCATAATGTTAGAATAAATTTGTAATCAGAAGTATCCATTGTATGTATATCATTCCAGTATAACTGTCTTATTTTTGACAATCTATCACCTAAAGACTTGATCAGGTCTTTGAAAGGTTACACTAACTTACATTTACAAAGTTGATAAACTTAATGAGTGTCTCCCTCATGCAAGAGGTGTGCCCTTAGCTGATTTAAGCATTTCGTTAAAGTTATTATGATTACCTGTGCTCATCAGACTTCTGAAACACATTTAGTTTCTGATCTTTATGGAATATCTGTGTCCCAGATGACAACAGATCTTTCCCTCTACAACTAAAGTTTGTTTTACCTCTATCGGATTCGACTTTACTACCAGAGTTGACATATTCAACATGGCGGGTGTCTTATAGAAGCAGGAGATGCTTACTCTACTGGTACACCTGATCTCACCCATGGTTTTTATTGGGTCCGTGTTGTTCATCTGTATGTGAGTGTTCATTTGTTCTTTTTTGTCCCGTACTCGAGTGGTGCCGTTGTTTCTTAGTGTTTCCGATATTGCCTTTGTCCATGGATTGTTAGTTCTTTTGACTGACGGTTCGGTTCTCACTTACTTTTAAAGATTTGAATTTAGACAATATGAAGTACTGAAATTACTACAATTTTTGGTATTTTTTCAAATCTTGGACGAACATTCATATCAGGGACTTGTCAGTTGTTAGAAATTCAACAATAACAAAATACCGAAATTACTATGAATTTAGTTTCTGCATATGGTAATTAATTCTTTTGGTTACAACACTTTGTAACCTTACTGACTTCTTAAGGAAGGCAAAAAAAAATTTGTAAAATGGGTTATGAGTACCTTCTTTGTTGAAATCTTCTGATTTGACCCACTTGCTTACTGAGGTTCTGACGTAACAGTGTCAAACTTTCCTGTATAAATAAATTTATAACATTAAAGTATATAACACATGATTTAGAAAAAAATCAGGAGAACGTATTATAGCAATGCTCTCAGAAAGTCATTTAGTTTTATTGATAAATGTCTACTGTTACTTTTTTGATGATACCTTCTCTGTACTGCTAGAGCAACATGTACAGTAGTGTAATTAAAATGAGAATTTAATTAATTACCTGACATTTTGACTTCAAAATACACCTGCTGTCATTCCCTATGGATTTGTCAGTTGTCAAATAGGGGAATGAAAATCAATTACCTTTTTTTCTTTATTTTTTTCCTTTCTGCACTTAGCAATGTCAGCGTGATGTATAATCGTAAAACAGGTAACATCTCCTTAAATCAAACTTTGATTGCTTCCATATTAGATGAAAAACAGAAATGAGGGGGGGATTCTAAGTACATTCTTTGTAATCTGAAATATGTTTCACATGTGAGCGGTTACTAAATTTTGGAATGGTCTTTTTAGATTGAAATATAGCGGTGCCAAGATTTCCAATAAAATTGAACTACATGAACATGGATCTCTTCAGCTATGGCGATTTGTTAAATAGCAAAATACAATAGTAATTTCTTATTTCATTCTAAATACAAATCATTCACAGTATTAACCAGATGGCAACTCAATGTATGTACAAATTAATTGAATTGGTTTATATTTAAAAACACCCTTATTAGTGTCACGTCTTACAAATTATAGAAGATGTAAAAGATAACACTACTATTAGCACATCTGTTGAGGAGACTCTGCTTTCCACATTGAATACATCACTGAAATATAAATAAATAAATACCTACACATGGCTCGGATTTCATACATCAATATCATTTCCTTAGACATCTTGTTATCATGTGATCAATCTTGTAGATGTTCAGGGTCATGGATAGATAATGTCCATTGACATTCAATATAAGACAACATTATTCCACGGCCCTTGTAAATAATATTGAGGATGTGCTGAATCATTACTCCTTATTTGCATAATATTTGTTACCCACAAATCAACAAACATTATCTGCATAATATCATCATTTTGTTAATGATTTTTGGCTCAATATTGATATATGATTTGGGGAAATATGATGAATTTAATGACAATCCATTGACACAACTGTCTGTTTCTTACAAACAGTGACATGTCATAAATCAGTCACCGATTTTTCTGTCAACAGGTCTGATCAATGTGTCAATAAGTTTCAAGGTATCTTTGACCAATGACACTGCTATCCCTAGATGATACCAACTTTATCTGAAATCACATGTAATCATTTGGCTAGTTCCCAAATTGAGTTCTACCTTTTTTACCTGTAATGCTCTCATTTTCATGTTTTCTATATCGATATGTTCGTCAAAAATAGATGCAAAGAAATGAGTATTTCGATTTTTTTTTATTCTCACAATTGGAAATCTGACAAAGTTTATAAAATTAAACAATTTAAATTATAGGGAAGCGCTGCATATCTACATTATAAAGTACCAAAACTTAAAATGTAATCCTAACATCTGAATACAAAGCACATCCCTAAAGCATTTACAATCTATTAAAGATATACATTTAACATAAACAAACAGTCAAATCAGTTTCGTACTGAAATCAGACCACTTGGAATCACACAGACACTAAGTTCAAGGGTGATCAAAATGTGTTAAATTTGTCATGATCAAACAAGATCAAATCAAGATCTAGTTTGCTCTTAACAAAACTTAACTCGTCTTGATCGTTAATTTTCCTGAATGCAATTAACAATTGGATCTTATTTGATCTTAAACTATCTCAACACATCTTGATCGTCCCTGAAATCAATTATCTTCAAAAACGACTTAAAATCTTACACTGTCTTACTTATAGGATCGAAATGGCCAAGCAAGATCAACATATATGCTAGCGTCCTTTAATACACGGTGGCTAGTCGTTACGGACCCTTTCGGGAGAAACGGACCCTTTTTAGGAAGGTTTACTGTACGTAAATCCTTCTTATGCTGTCACTTTCTTCAGAAAAATCCCGGGTATGAATATTCACTTCCGAGATCAAAACGAAAAATCCTGGGTATGAATATTAACTTCGAGTTCAAAAAAATTTTTGCGGCCAAATTCATTGCGAATCTCTTCTTTAACATTATTGTAAACAGCATAAGAAATATGACATATAAATGTAAGGTGTAAGCCTAATTCAAATAGAATTGCGGAGGAAATATTTTAGCAGTTTAACAGTGTCACGTGACAAGTTAGTGATAAATAACTTCACATAAATTACCGTATTTGTAGAAATAATAATCAATAACCTGTGACCTGAATATTGTAATGTTTCTGAATTTAAACGATGCAAAAAAATAAATAAAAATAATAAACCGAGGAATTAGAAATCTTTCTGGTCTAGTAAGTGTAGTTTGCACGTAGTACTAATTTGATTCAGAATTGATTCAAAATTTTATCTTATATGGCTCTTGTATCGATATTGAAAAAAATATGAAATTGGCAATATATTTCCCTCTAAGAGTCAAAGGATGAACATTTATTCATGTTTTAATTGGCGGATTAAGAGAGGACTGTGGGAATGGAAACCTCCCCCTTTTCTCGATTTAAAAAAATTATTTCGTGCAGAATTTAGTCAACAGTAAAAAAAAATGGCAAAAATTAGACTGGAACCTCTCCTTTCTCTGGATCTCATTTGAATCCCCCTTTTCGAAGTTAAGAAAATTATGTTTTTTGCCAAATTTCGACAGTTATGCAAGATGTTGGAATCATAATATGGTCAAGATACGGCATTTACATATGACGTACTTCTTTTATCCATTTTCAATGATAACATACCAACACATTTTTATGGAATCGCCAGATAAAAATTTGTCAACTAAATATGTCCATGAATGCTGTCTAAACCAATGTATTACAGAATTTCTCTTTTACATTGTATAGTTTGAGACCATATGAAACACGTATACAGCATAACGAAATTTACTGTTTTTTACGCAACTTTGGTATTAATTGTATTCAAATGCTCAAATAAGTATTTCATATATCACATTGTCATCGCTTACTTGTATCAGCTAATACAGAACATACGTCAGTTCTTTGGAACTAACATTTTGCAGTTTAATTAAGAAACTTTTTATATTCCCCGTATTATCAATAATATTTGTCCATGTGCTATAATTAACCAGTTTAACCGACACTAGACATTGGACAGCTTTCAACGAATATAGCCTTGCAATCAACTAGCGTAGTAACTAAACCACTATCAAAAGATATGCGTTTGTCATACCCATTTACTAGACGCAAAAATATACAAGATGTATGAGGCTTTCAATAATGAGCAAATACACCTGCACTAGTTTCATCGGTTTGAGCAGAATTCACTTGCTGGATGTCGAACAACGCTATGTCCATGGTTGTCTACGTCAATGGACGCGGGATCGTCAACAGACATAAACATATCGGACAAAGTACCCTAATAAACACTGTCATCAATTGCTCGACAGAAGGACCAAAAGACAATTCGAAATACAAACGACTACAGGATATTCATCGAGTTGGTTGCAAGATAACTTGGCAAATAAATTGGGGAGATGTGGGCATAATAACTACAGATGGTAAAAAATAGTATGATTTTTTAAGAAAATATGAAAGCCAAAATGTAAAATTTTGAAAATTTTAACCGATGAAAAGTAGAGAGCATGCACCTCAATCAATGGAGATATTTATAAGAACTCCACACTTCAAGAGAGACAAACTCTGTCATAAATGCAAAAACAAGAGATATTGTCAACGAGTAACTGTACATGACACAAAATTCCTACAGATACATGGTAAAATTAACCAAATGGAACAACGCATTTATTGTTCTTCATCTTCTATACCTTCAGCATTTCCCATATATATATAGTACTTTGTTGCACAATAATCAATATTATACGATTATCTTTTAAGAAATTAAAGCGTAAATCCGACTAAACAGTACTTCAGTACTTGATTGATTCTTGCAACGGCGACTTGCTGATTTCAGAGAGAAAGTTATCAGATATTCGTTCATAAATCTTTTGATTATAGCTTTTAAAGAAAACATTTTAGCATCATTTTGTAACCACGGATTGTAGTGTTAATTCAACTTGTCGTTTATTACAATCAGTGTAATTATTTTTCAGAGAAATTCATCAAATTTTCTGAAATGTACGAAACATTGGTTTGTTGCTTGATAAAATCTAGTCTTACTTATAGGATCGAAATGACCAAGCAAGATCAACATATATGCTAGCGTCCTTTAATACACGGTGGCTAGTCGTTACGGACCCTTTCGGGAGAAGCGGACCCTTTTTAGGAAGGTTAACTGTACGTAAATCCTTCTTATGCTGTCACTTTCTTCAGAAAAATCCCGGGTATGAATATTCACTTCCGAGATCAAAACGAAAAATCCATGGTATGAATATTCACTTCGAGTTCAAAAAAATTTTTGCGGCCAAATTCATTGCCAATCTCTTCTTTAACATTATTGTAAACAGCATAAGAAATATGACATATAAATGTAAGGTGTAAGCCTAATTCAAATAGAATTGCGGAGGGAATATTTTAGCAGTTTAACAGTGTCACGTGACAAGTTAGTGATAAATAACTTCACATATATTACCGTATTTGTAGAAATAATAATCAATAACCTGTGACCTGAATATTGTAATGTTTCTGAATTTAAACGATGCAAAAAAATAAATAAAAATAATAAACCGAGGAATTAGAAATCTTTCTGGTCTAGTAAGTGTAGTTTGCACGTAGTACTAATTTGATTCAGAATTGATTCAAAATTTTATCTTATATGGCTCTTGTATCGATATTGAAAAAAATATGAAATTGGCAATATATTTCCCTCTAAGAGTCAAAGGATGAACATTTATTCATGTTTTAATTGGCGGATTAAGAGAGGACTGTGGGAATGGAAACCTCCCCCTTTTCTCGATTTAAAAAAAATTATTTCGTGCAGAATTTAGTCAACAGTTAAAAAAAATGGCAAAAATTAGACTGGAACCTCTCCTTTCTCTGGATCTCATTTGAATCCCCCTTTTCGAAGTTCAGAAAATTATGTTTTTTGCCAAATTTCGACAGTTATGCAAGATGTTGGAATCCTAATATGGTCAAGATACGGCATTTACATATGACGTACTTCTTTTATCCATTTTCAATGATAACATACCAACACATTTTTATGGAATCGCCAGATAAAAATTTGTCAACTAAATATGTCCATGAATGCTGTCTAAACCAATGTATTACAGAATTTCTCCTTTACATTGTATAGTTTGAGACCATATGAAACACGTATACAGCATAACGAAATTTACTGTTTTTTACGCAACTTGGGTATTAATTGTATTCAAATGCTCAAATAAGTATTCCATATATCACATTGTCATCGCTTACTTGTATCAGCTAATACAGAACATACGTCAGTTCTTTGGAACTAACATTTTGCAGTTTAATTAAGAAACTTTTTATATTCCCCGTATTATCAATAATATTTGTCCATGTGCTATAATCAACCAGTTTAACCGACACTAGACATTGGACAGCTTTCAACGAATATAGTCTTGCAATCAACTAGCGTAGTAACTAAACCACTATCAAAAGATATGCGTTTGTCATACCCATTTACTAGACGCAAAAATATACAAAATGTATGAGGCTTTCAATAATGAGCAAATACACCTGCACTAGTTTCATCGGTTTGAGCAGAATTCACTTGCTGGATGTCAAACAACGCTATGTCCATGGTTGTCTACGTCAATGGACGCGGGATCGTCAACAGACATAAACATATCGGACAAAGTACCCTAATAAACACTGTCATC
>MJUU01023296.1:45991-58974 GCA_002080025.1 Modiolus philippinarum
TTTACTCTTACTATTTTCTTTACTGAATATTAAAGTGGAATGATTATATTGCAGAAGTTTACTCTTACTATTTCCCCTACTGAATATTCAAGTGGAATGATTATATTGCAGAAGTTTACTCTTACTATTTTCTTTACTGAATATTAAAGTGGAATGATGATATTGCAGGACTCTTACTATTTTGTTTACTGAATATTAAAGTGGAATGATTATATTGCAGGAGTATACTCTTACTATTTTCTTCACTGAATATTCAAGTGGAATGAATATATTGTAGGAGTTTACTCTTACTATTTTCTTTACTGAATATTCAAGTGGAATGATTATATTACAGGAGTTTACTCTTACTATTTTCTTTACTGTTCAATTTTATTTTGTTGAATTTTTGGTCTTTTAAGTACAACAAGATTATTGTCACATAACTATTTCACTTGGACTTGATTGGAAATAATTCTTCCATCAATTTACCAAATGGCTACATAGGAAGTGGTGTTAGTAATATTGTATCTACTCCAGCTTAACGTGTTATTACAGCGTGAAACAATGCATGATATAGAATGGGATATTATCCTCTGTTATTACTGAAATGTTAGTAGCTTTAACGTTATCATTCTTTGTCGTTGTCTGCAGGTCAAAACATAAATCTACTTTCTCTCTTTATTTTTACCAGTAATGGATGTAAATTATTTTGACTCATTAATTCTATATATTGATTTCTGTAGCCTGTGATGCAATGTTATCTTTACAATAATCCCCAGAAGTAAAGAGTAATTCATGCAAAAAATCTGCAACTGAAAGGTTAAATTAAATTAACTTCCCCTTACTAGTAATCATGGTGTCTTGTCATGCACATCACAATCCTCCAATTGCAGCGTAAAATTATCATATTTCCCAACAAATTGTAGTTACTGTTTGATTGAAGTCTCAGTGTTAAAGAAAACCACCTTGCAGTTTAAGTGTATAGACATATTCATTATATTGCTGTTTTTCAACAAAGACTAAAATATTCCAGTAATATAATTCTGCAATATACAGTGATATGTGCTTACAAACAGACCATTTTTCAATCCAAATCACTTGTTTCTTTAGACAGGTTGGTGGCTCTGCAGGTTACAAGTCTACTCATATTGTTTAAAACAAATTTTCAGTTCCCTCATTAATTTTTTCTCCTCAGATTTTTGTTTTATTCAAGGTTTTAGTTTCACGAGTTTACATTTTTACTCGAAGTTTTTAGTTTAATCATGGTATAGTTTCACAGGTTTACAGCCTTTTCAAGAATAGGTTTACACAGATTCTCTATTTACTCATGTTATAGTTTCATATGATTATAGTTCCGCGATTTGTTAACCTGTTTTCTGTTTGAACTCAGAGATTGGTTTACACAAACTTTCTGTTTGTTCATGGTTTGGTTTCATTAGTTTATAGTTTACTCAGAAATTGGCTTACACGGGTTTCCTGATTATGCAGGGTTAAGTTTATACTGATTTCACTGTACATGTATATGCATGAAAAACTATAAAGCAGATCTCAAAATACAAATTAACAAGAATAGAATTCCTGGGTCCCCCGCTGCTAAAGCAATGTACTAGTATACTGTATATGATATTGAAATATTTTCAAACATTCAGGGCAGTTCCAAAATTAAATATGTGGGGATACAAAAAGGATCGACCACGGCAGATGTTCCAACTTGACCAAGGTATTAGTAGAATGAACATTTGGTATAAGTTTCATGAAAATCTGTCAAACTTTGTTGCCATGAGAGCGCTTACAAGGTAAATTTTTGGATAAAACAGAGTCATTATTTTCGACAAAGTCCCATAACTCCGTCAAAAAATATCGACCGAGGCTGATTTTCGAATTTGACCAAGGTATTAGTAATATAAACATTTCCTATAAACTTCATGAGAATCCGTCAAAATTTGTAGGCATGAGAGCGCTTACAAGGTCAATTTTTGGCTAAAACGTTGTTATTTTGGTCAAAGTCCAATAACCCCATAAAAAAGTCTCGACCGAAAGTGATCTTCAAACTCCACCGAGGTATTAGTGATATAAACATTTGGTATAAATTTCATGAAAATCCGTTAAAATTTGTAGCCATGAGAGCGCTTATAAGGTCAAATTTTGGCTAAAAGAGTGTCGTTATTTCTGTCAAAGTCCCATAACACCATAAAAAAATATCGACCAAGGCTGATTTTCGAACTTAACCAAGGTATTAATGATACTAGAATACTGACAAAGTCAGAAAGGGCCCCGCCCCCTTGTGTGTCCCACAAACCTGACTACAGAATTTTATGGAAATAAGATTTTCCTAAAAAAAAACAAAAAAAAACAAAAGGGAGCTTCCTTTGATCAGGACCAACCTTGAGTATATCATATAAATCCCTGATGGGAATTTTTATTTATTGTACGACGTACATTAATTCTCAAAATATGCACTTTTTCATATAAAAATGAAGTTTTTTCCAAACAAGAATATGTGTCTAACGGACACAATGCCCCGCCTAACAACTCTTTTGAAGAATGGTATATTTCGTGACCAGTAAAGCATGAAGTTGCTTTCATGGAAATATTCTTATTATGATTTTAGTTTGATTATCGACTAATAGGTATTTAATAAAATTCAATGATAATAGCATACATCCTTCAAAGAAGATGAACCTTAAACTATCCCCCCTTTTCCATGACCAGTAAAGCATGAAGTTGGTTACATTGGTAAATATTTATAATATCTTTTATTTTTATATCCTAATAAGTATCTTTATAAAGTGTAATGATAATAGCATACATCCTTAAGAGAAAAAACTTCAAACTGAGGTAAAACTTTTTCCATGATCACTGAAGCATGAAGTTGGAAGCATGGATAAATTTTTATTATGATTTTTGTTTAATTAGATGCTAATGTGTATTTATGTAACGTTAAATGATAATAGCATAGATCCTTCACAGAAAAAAACTTCAATCTGTGGGTAAACCTCATACTATCACGCTTTTTCCATGTGATCAGTGAAGCATGAAGTTGATTGCATGGGTAAAGTTTTATTATGATTTTTGTTTAATTAGATGCTAATGTGTATTTATGTAAAGTTTAATGATAATAGCATACATCCTTCACAGAAAAAAAACTTCAACCTGTGGGTAAACCTCATACTATCACACTTTTTTCCCGTGATCAGTGAAGCATGAAGTTGGTAACATGGGTAAAATTTTATTATGATTTTTGTTTAATTAGATGCTAATGTGTATTTATATAAAGTTTCATGATAATAGCATACATCCTTCCTAGAAAAAAAACTTAAACCTGTAGGTAAACCTAGCTTGGAACGAACGAACGGACGAACGGACGGACGGACAACCCGAACACTTTATGCCCCCTACTATCGTAGGCGGGGCATAAAAATCATTTTCAGATTTTTCACAAAAACGAAAGGGAGCTTCCTTTGGTAAAGTTCACCTTGAGTATCAAAATCATTAAAATTCCTGAAGGCAATCTTGAGTTATTGTATGACATAGAGCTAATTCTCAAAATATGCACTTTTTCATATAAAAATGAAGTTTTTTCCCAAAAATCATTTTCAGATTTTCCACAAAAACGAAATGGGAGCTTCCTTTGGTAAAGTACAACCTTGAGTATCAAAATCATTAAGTTCCCTGAAAGCAATCTTGAGTTATCGTACGACATAGAGCTAATTCTCAAAATATGCACTTTTTTATATAAAAATGAAGATTTTTCCCAAAATTCATTTTCAGATTGTCCACAAAAATGAAAGGGAGCTTCCTTTGGTAAAGTTCTACCTTGAGTATCAAAATCATTAAAATCCCTGAAGGCAATCTTGAGTTATCGTACGACATAGAGCTAATTCTCAAAATATGCACTTTTTCATATAAAAATGAAGTTTTTTTCCCAAAAATCATATTCCGATTTTCTTCAAAAACGAAAGGGAGCTTCCTTCAGTCAAGTGCAACTTTGAGTAAAAAAATCATAAAAATCCGTAAGGCATTCTTGAGTTATCGTACGACATAGGAAACGCTGACGGACGGACGGAAGGACAGACGGACGGACGGACGGACGGACGGACAGACAGGCTGATTACTATAGGGCGCCGCCATTTCATGGCGGGGCCCTAATAAACATTTGGTATAAATTTCATGAGAATCCGTCACAATTTGTAGCCATGAGAGCACTTACAAGGTTAATTTTTGGCTAAAACCGTGTCGTTATTTTTGTCAAAGTCCCATAACTCCATCAAAAATATCGACCAAGGCTGATTTTCGAACTTAACCAAGGTATCAATGATATAAACATTTAGTATAAATTTCATAAAATTCTGTCTAAATTTGTAGCCATGGGAGCGCTTACAAGGTCATTTTTTGGATAAAACAGGGTCATGATTTCGGTCAAAGTCCCATAACTCCGTCAAAAAGTATCGACCAAGGCTGATTTTCGAACTTGACCAAGGTATTAAACATTTGGTATAAATTTCATGAAAATCCGTTATAATTTGTATGCATGAGAGCGCTTACAAGAAAGTGTAACGGACGGACGGACGGACACACGGCCCGGCATTTCTATGTCCCCTCTCCGCGTTGCGGCGGGGGACGAGAAACAAGCAGCTAAATAATCAAGAATAAACAAAATTAACATCTCAGTTGTTTTAGGACAAATAAGCTTAGGTTATGTAATTCAGATTTCAGATTGTACATTTCTCAACTAGTACGATTCGCACGTGTTTGTTCTAATTTGACGATTTTAATGAACGTAATCTTAATATCAAAGCCAAACTTTTACAACAGCGTTACAGATTTCATAAGTTGTTGAATACCTTAAAGAAGTTTTATAACAGATATGAATATTTAATATCTAAATATGGCGTTACTCGCAAACGGCTTATTACTAAGGGCATTTCTAATCCTCGTTTTTACGGTAATGTTGTTAAAAAATGCCAGAAACTTATTAAAAATCCAGAAAAGCTGGGATGTAACTCGCATTCTTTACCTAATAGGGGATATTGACAAGATACTCTGCTTGCATCCGTTAAATTAGCTTTGAGATCTAGTGACCTGAAATTTTTAAATACATACTGGCCTCTCACTGATACTGTCGATGTCTACTGAAATATATGATGATTCTTGACCACATCCTGCGGGAAGTTTTGAGTTTGATTTTTCTTCCGTGGTGCGGCAGTGTTTTACCAGCAGACTAGGCTCCTTTAGTTAGCCGGCAGTTTAGCGGCGAGCACCCCTTGACCCATCTTTCAAAATTACGTATTGTCATATTCTCTCCTTTCAAGATTGTGGTCATGGAGTTAGTAGTCTACCTGTATTGGGTTTTATTCGTTTGTTTACTTGTGAGGTTTGGGTACCCATAAACCGATTTAACCGTACCACTGGCTTTTGCTAGCGCCGGTACCAAGTCCGGCTGTCCCGAGTTCCTATCGTTGTTTACGTTTGTCTTTTGTCTATTTGTGTTTTTCCTGTGTAGTTCCCTAGCAGATTCTGGCATGTAATTATAATTTTCAGCCATTGTAGGTGTTTCCTGTTGTCCCTTTTATTTAATTAATTTCAGTGTTTTGACAATGGCTATTTAGTTGTCGACAATAAAGTTTGGGGAAACGTTTCATTACCTTGTATGATTCCATTGCTCATAGTTTTTTTTAAATAATTCTGGCTATGACACTTTTTGGGTGAGTAATGTCCTGTTTAACTGTGAGTGGAAAAAGGTTGTTGTAGGGTTTATCACTGCTGACAAAAGTATATTATTTACCAGGTGTTACTGAGTGAAGGTAAAGGTTACCACTGCTGATCAAAGTATATTATTTACCAGGTTTGCAAAGAGTGGGTAGAGGTTATCGCTGCTGATAAGAGTATATTATTTATCAGGTTTGCTGGGAGTAAATGGAGGTTATTACTGCTATCATAGTATATTATTTACCAAGCTTGCTTGGAGTGGGTAAGGGTAAACACTGTACATCAGAGTATGTTGTTTACCTGGTTTGCTGGGAGAAGGGGTTACTATTGCTGATCAGAGGATAAAATTTACCAGGTTTGCTGAGACTTGATGGGGCTGACCACTGCTAATCAGACTATACCATTTACCAAGTGTTATTGGGTGAAGGTAGAGGTTACCACTACTGACCAGAGTATATTATTTACCAGGTATGCGAGGAGTTGGTAGGGCTTATCACAAGTGATCAGAGCATATCATTTACCAGGTTTGTATCGACTGATCAGAGTATTCTATTTTCCAGGTTAATTTGGAGTGAATAAAGGTTACCACTGCTAGTAAAAGCAAATGTTTTACAAAGTGTCACAGTGGGCAGGTAAAGGTTACCACTTCTAATCAGAGTATATTATTTACCAGTTGTTACCGGGTTAAAGTAGAAGTTACCCATGCTGATCATAGTATATTATATACCAGATTTGCTCTGAGTGGACAGAGGCTACCACTGCTGATATGAGTATATTATTTACCTAGTCTGCAGGTAGTTGGTAGGGCTTACAACTGCTGATCAGAGGGAGCTGGCAGGGCTTACAACTGCCTATCAGAGTTAATTTTATTCCAGATTTGCTGAGAATTGGTATGGGTTACTACTGCTGATCAGAGTAAATGATATACTAGGTGTTACTGAATGGAGGTAGAGATTACCACTACTGATCAAAGTATATAATTTACCAGGTTTGTTCGGAGTGTGTAGAGGTTACCACTGCTGATCAGAGTATATTATTTACCAGGTTTGCTGTGAATTGGCAGAGGTTACAACTGCTGATCAGATTATATTGTTTACCAGATTTGTTTGGTGAAGGTAGAGGTTACCAATGCTGGTCAGAGCATACTATTTACCAGGTTTGATTGGAGTAGGTAAGGGTAACCACTGCTGATCAGACTATTTTACCTGGTTTGCTGAGAGTTAGTAGTATTTTACGAAAGGATATGGAACTAGAATACTGACAAAGTCAGAAAGGGCCCCGCCCCCTTGTGTGTCCCAAAAACCTGTTTGCGAAATTTCATGGTAATCGGATTTTTCTCAAAAGCTAAAGGGAGCTTCCTTTGGTCAAGAAAAACCTTGAGTATCAAAATCATTTAAATCCTTTAAGGCATTTTTAATTTACCATACGACATAGAGCTAATTCTCAAAATATGCACTTTTTCGTATAAAAACGAAGTTTTTTCCCAAAAATCATTTTCCAATTTTCCTCAAAAACCAAAGGGAGCTTCCTTTAGTCAAGTTCAACCTTGAGTAGCAAAATCATAAAAATCGGTGAAGGCATTCTTGAGTTATCGTACGACATAGAGGTTATTCTCAAAATATGCACTTTTCATATAAAAACGACTTTTTTGCCCAAAAATCATTTTCCGATTTTCTTCAAAAACAAAAGGGAGCTTCCTTTAGTCAGGTTCAGCCTTGAGTATTAAAATCATAAAAATCGGTGAAGGAATTCTTGAGTTATCATACGACATAGAGTTAATTCTCAAAATATGCACTTTTTCATTTAAAAATGAAGTTTTTTCCCAAAAATTATTTTCTGATTTTCCTCAAAAATGAAAGGGAGCTTCCTTTAGTCAAGTTCAAGTTTGAGTAAAAAAATCATAAATATCGGTGAAGGCATTCTTGAGTTATCGTACGACATAGAAAACGCTGACGAACGGACAGACAGACAGACAGACAGACGGACGGACAGGCTGATTACTATAGGGCGCCACCATTTCATGGCGGGGCCCTAATATATGAACATGACACCATAACACATATGTTTACTCCAACTGCAATAATTTTAATGATCTGTATGACCATTTCGGAAATTAATTCCTCATCAGTAGCACTAGAACCAAAACAAAGGCAATCCATAATAGACCATATCCGAGCTGAGGTATCATTGATTTACCGGATTACTATTCAACACGTCACAGTATAGAAAACGTCACGTCACAAAGCCTATAACGTCATTAAGTAGGTCACATGGGGCGGACATGTTTGTGACGTAGGGCGGACAAACAACGACTGGTAAATCTAAATACCAGAACTCGGATAGGGTCTATTTCAAAAAATGTTTAAAATGCATAAAACCAAGCGAAATTCAAATAATCAGTAATATCAAATATAGCTAAGGACAAAACTACGATGGAGGGAGTTAATCCTTAAGTCTAATCACTACTGATCAGAGAATATTATTTACCAGGTTTGTTTTGGAATTGGCAGGGGTAACTACTGCTGATCCGAGTATGTCATTTACCACATATTACTGAAAGCAGGTAAAAGTTGACATAGCTGATCAGTGTATTTTATTTTCCAGGTCTGCAGGGAACGGCTTACAGCTGCTGATCAGAGTATATTATTTACCAGGTTTTACTAGGGGCAGGTATCAGTAACTAAAGCTGATCACGGTATATAATTTACGAGGTTTGATGAGAGCTGGTTGGGCTTACCACTGCTAATCAGAGTATATTATTTACCATGTTTGCTGAGAGCTTGTTAGGGCTTACCAGGTTTGTTTGAAGTGGGAAGAGTTTGCCACAGCTGACCACAGTATATTATTTACCAGGTTTGCAGGGAGTTGGTGGGGAATACCACTGCTAATTAGAGTATATTATTTACCAGGTTTTACTTGGAGAAGGTAGAAGTTTCCATAGCTGATCACAGTATATATTTACCAGGTTTGCTGAGAGTTGGTTGGGCTTACAACTGCTAATCAGAGTATATCATTTATCAGGTTTCCTGGGAGCTTGTTAGGGCTTACCACTGCTGATATGAGTATATTATTTACCTGGTTTGTTGGTTGGTAGAGTTTTCCAGCTCTGATCAGATACTATTTACCAGGTTTTCAGGTACTTTGTAGTTGTTACTACTGCTGATCAGAGTAGTTTGCAGGGAGATGGCAGAGTTTATCACTACTGATCAGAGTATATTATTTACCAGGCATTACTTGTAGAGGCTACTGTTTACTATTTACCAGGTTTGTTGGTAGTTATGAGGGGTGTCCACTACTGATCGAAGTATACTATTTACCAGGTTTGTTGGTAGTTATGAGGGATGTCCACTACTGATCGAAGTATACTATTTACCAGGTTTGCTTACAGTGGGTAAGAGTAATCACTGCTAATCAGACTATGTTGTTAACCTAGTTTGCTGAGAGTAGATGTTACCACTTCTGATCAGAGTACATTATTTGCCAGAATAATGGGAGTGAATAGGGTTACTACTGCTGATCAAGGTATATTATTTGTCAGGTTTCTTTGGAGTAAATAGGAGTTATTATTGGCCATCAGAGTACTAGTATACTATTTATCAACTTTGCTGGGATGATCAGAGTATATTTATATACTATGATATTTTGAGTAACAGATAAGTGTTGCCAAATAATACTGTAGACTGCATTTTCTGCTTTTGTGGTGAAAATTCTGATGGTACAATTTATACTCAAGGTTATTAGCTTTAAGCTGACAAAAAGACAAACTAAAGTAAACTTTGGCCACAGCTAAAAACATCTTGCTATATATATAGATATTGTCCATTATTTCTGTTCTTATTTACATTTATTGGATATTTTTAACTGAGTATATTACAGTGATATCCATCAAATGTAAAAGTAATAGTCAGACTTGGGAATTACTATTCATTCTATAGACAAAATTACAATCCATGATGTCTGTTTTATAACCATAAATTACCCCTTCTTCTAAAACATGATCACAGCCGATTACAGAACTCCCTGATCAGTTTCTTAGGCTATATTTCGGTTAGATGTGGTCAGATGTTTTTTTCTGTTCTATTTTATTTCTGTATGTAAACTGACACTAGATATTTGTAATTCTATTTCACAGTATCTCCTTAAGAACATGATTTATGACCCTTTGCTTATTTAGGGAATACATTTTATATCACAATAAATAGTCTGAAAAGGCCAGGAAACTAATAACAGAGAAAAAAATACAGTAAAAAGTCACACCATGACTTGATTAGAACTGTTAAACTTTTTCTACTTTTCATTTGTTAACTGAAAAAGAAACTATTAGTTTAACAAACTGTTATCTGCACGTAAATCTAATCTAAAATATTAATCAGAGGAAAGTTGAGAGAAGATAACTGACATAACAAGAGGCTCTCAAGAGTCTGCATAGCTCTTCTGAAACATGGCAGAAAAAAGGTGTCTCATTTACCCTCTGTTTTAAGGGGTCAAATGTTAAACTTAATTCCTGCTGGCTGATATCTTGAATGAGATTCTGACCTCCAAAAACATCATTTTTGGGGCGACACATTAAAAACCATTGCCATAGTTCTTTTTTTTTTGCATGTCAAGGTAATTTCAGACATGAGAACCTTTGATTGTATATTCCAAGGTCCTGGCATTTTATTGTATCAAACTATGTTTGGTGCTGGTAGCTATCTTGAACAAGGTAAACATCTGCCAGACAACGCATTTGAATGGGACAATCAAAAGACAATTATTGGGCACTAATGCCATGCATGTAGTTTTAAATAAGAAAATCTTTAGACATGTTTTCCATAAGAACAAATATTAAACTATGTTCCAACTGACAGCTTTCTCTTTGGATAAGGTATCAAACTGTCTGACACCTTTTGTGAATGGTATACTATCAACAATTTGCTTTTTACTAGCATTGATAGTAGTTTCACAGGATAATACCTTTTAAATGTTTTAGCATACATGTTAAACTATCTTTGATGATGTGTAATCCTTCTGATCACCTTTTTTTTAAAAGAGACCATCTAAGGACTAAGTTTGGTTCTAATTGGCACCTAGTTTCAAAGCACCTACTCCTCATTTAAGTCTTATGGAAATGGCTTTTAAAGCAACCCTAATATTTTGCTAGAGCTGCGGTGCTGATGTTATATCATCATGCACTCCTTTACCAATAAACTATGCCCAAGTTTAATGAAAATCCATTCCGTTATTCAGGAGGAGTAGCACATGAGAGATGGGTGCCCTTATGTATAACTTACGGACAGACGGTAGGACACATGGATGGATGCAAACCCTTTCACTATATACCCCCACATTTCAAGATGGGGTATTATGAACACAAGAATGAGTATGCCCTACAGTTATACTACAATTGTGGATATGTTTGAAATGGTCCGCTTGTAAATTAATTTAAAGTCCATTGACCAGTTAAAAATCTTTCAATTGTAGAATTGTTTCCTCCAATTTACTAACTCATCTAATCAAGTAACCCATTCAGATAAACATTCTGTACAAGGTGATACAGATTTTTTAACTGAAAGATCTACCAAACCTCTAATGTTAAACCATAAATTTGATCCTGTAATAACAGCATTCTAACTATAACTCATCCCAAACAGCTAATTTTCTCTCTAAGATCAATGCTACAAAGACCAGATATGATTTACTTTCACTTCTTAATTTGTCTTCCTATTTAATCCACAGGGGAAAATTGTTATTGCCAATTTACACAACACATCACATGTAAACAAGGATTTAACATGCAAAACCATAATATTAACTTCCTTAATATAAAAAATCTGAAGTTAAATATTACCCTTAAGTCAAATATACTGCAAATAGTTTTATCTCTTAGAGTTTGATGAAAATTTACATAAATCAACTTGACTTAAAAATAATTTACATGAATTATATGAATAATGAGTTACTAATTAAAAGTTATGTTTCTTCATTCTGGCATTTCTTTCCATATCACTAAAATAGAACTTTAATGTTTGTTGTTAAATTAAAAAACTGGAAATTTGCACTTTATTACAAATAATTTCATTCATTTTCTTTAACATGTTCTGAGTGGTACAAACAACAAATGATTTTGTTTTCTGTTTTGTTTTTGTTTTTGTTGTTGTTGTTGTTGCAAAATTGTATAACTGAGTGATAATCAAAATCCTTCCTACATACATTGCACAACATGGGTGCATGCACTTAAGACCTGCACTGTAAACTCTATCATCTTGCTATTGAAATCAATAGATAATTGGAGATTTTTTAGGAGGCCAAACACATTGACAAATACAAAACAATAGGGACTTTGACAGTGATAGAGTCGTAACCTAAAAAAAATATCAAGAAATTCAATTCCATGATTGGCTACTTCCTGTGTAACAGCCCACAAACGACAAGGTTATATGAGGCTGTCTTGCTTGGGTAAATGTCCAGTCAAACTTATCAATTTATTGGACACCCCTATTTAAGGAACTCTATAAATGTTTTACTTTCAGGCCATCCTTAACAAAATGTGTGTTTGCTGTTTTCACTACCAATTAAGGATTTGAGTGGGTAGGTAGGTGAATTTTATTTTTTTTCCAATAGGATAAAATTCTAGGAAATGTCAATAAAGGGCTACGCCGAGCGCAGCATGATACGACCGCAGCATGTCGACCACTGAAATTTCAACAAAAGTACTTTAAAGTGAATGTGGACACAGTAAAGAGCTTGACTCAATAATTAGATGGACACAAAAAGAAGCTTGACACAGTTATTAGCTAGGAACAAAATAGGGAAAAATTCAACCCTTTTGATCACTTACTGATGAAAAAATGTAAGAGCTATGCAAAATATGTACTATCAACTAAAACTTTACATCCATAGAATTCAAAGAAAAAATTCCATCGAAATCTGATGAAAAACAAAGTTATTACATATTTAGAAAAATTGCAATTTTGGCCCCTTTGACCCCTTGTAGCTCAGAAATGGTTAGAGCCACGCCAAATCCGCTGCCATATTTCTGAAAGCTTAGATCAAGAGGAATCCAAAGAAAAAAATCCCATCGAAATCCGATGAAAAATAAAGATTTGACATATTTAGAAAATTGCAATGTTGGCCCCTTTGACCCCTTGTAGCTCCAAACGGTAAGAACAACGCCAAATCCGTTGACATACTGCTGAAAGCTTAGATCAAGAGGAATCCAAAGAAAAAAATCCCATCGAAATCCGATGAAAAATAAAGATTTGACATATTTAGAAAATTGCAATGTTGGCCCCTTTGACCCCTTGTAGCTCCAA
>MJUU01023296.1:59421-79888 GCA_002080025.1 Modiolus philippinarum
GACAGCACCATACCAATATACGACCGCAAAAATTTTTGTGGTCGTATAAAAAACAAGAATATGTGTCTAACGGACACAATGCCCCGCCCCACAACTCTTTTGAAGAATGGTATATTTCGTGACCAGTAAAGCATGAAGTTGCTTTCATGGAAATATTCTTATTATGATTTTAGTTTGATTTTAGACTAAAAGGTATTTCGAAAAATTCAATGATAATAGCATACATCCTTCACAGAAGATCAACCTTAAACTATCCCCTCTTTTCCATGACCAGTGAAGCATGAAGTTGGTTATATTAGTAAATTTTTATAATATCTTTTATTTATTTATATCCTAATGAGTATCTATATAAAGTGTTGTGACAATAGCATACATCCTTCACAGAGAAAAAACTTCAAACTGAGGTTTAACCTCATACATATATCCCTTTTTTCCATGATCACTGAAGCATGAAGTTGGTAGCATGGATAAATTTTTATTATGATTTTTGTTTAATTAGACGCTAATGTGTATTCATGTAAAGTTAAATGATAATAGCATAGACCCTTCACAGAAAAAAACTTCAATCTGTGGGTAAACCTCATACTATCACGCTTTTTCTACGTGATCAGTGAAGCATGAAGTTGATTGCATGGGTAAAGTTATAAATGATTTTTGTTTAATTAGATGCTAATGTGTATTTATGTAAAGTTTAATGATAATAGCATACATCCTTCACAGAAAGAAAACTTCAACCTGTGGGTAAACCTCATACTATCACACTTCTTCCCGTGATCAGTGAAGCATGAAGTTGGTAGCATGGGTAAAATTTTATTATGATTTTTGTTTAATTAGACGCTAATGTGTATTTATATAAAGTTTCGAGATAATAGCATACATCCTTCCCAGAAAAAAAACTTAAACCTGTAGGTAAACCTAGCTTGGGACGGACGAACGGACGAACGGACAGACGGGCAACCCGAACACTATATGCCCCCCTACTATCGTAGGCGGGGCATAAAAATTTGAGATGTTTCTTTTTATGAGTAGGTTGATAAACAGCAAACAAACAACCTTTTTTAAGGTTGGCCTCAGATAGTTTGATTTTTGTATTTTATAAGTGAAATAGGTTCTTATACATTCAACCAAAATTTAAGATTGACATCAACCTCTAAGTGAGAAATCCTATACGTTTTAGACAAGATTTCTCACACTGGCTTAAAATATCCCCGACATGTGATACATTTAGGAATCTTTAAATCTGTAATCATTTTCATTGAATACCCACTTTTTGGACCCTGCATAAAGTTCTATAGACAACACACCAAACCAATAAGAAAGAACATAATGAAGGAATTACAATCATGTATGTTATTATTCAGCAATAATGTTAAAGTACCATTACTATTAGGAATAGACCATTCTGTTATGTAACATTGATTTTAAACAATTATTGATGATGCTGTATGTAATGTCTTGACAAACATTATATTATTTTCCTTAAAATATATCCCACACTTAATAGTATTGTGAAATTGTGAATCATTTTATCATTAGAATAATAGAGGGGGATCCAACATCAATATCTTAGTCATTTAAGAATAACTATAGGTATTTAACTATTGCAGAAAAATGCACAACCTATCAAATCTGTGGTCTTCAGTGTTTTACTGATACCCCTTACCCCAAAACCCTTTGTAAACTCTCAGCGAGAAATCAATTTATGTAATGTTACAGTGAAAATAGTGTCTTGACAAAGTAATAAATACACCCACTTTGCCTCATTTTAACCTTCTTCTGTCCCTCAGGGTAAAGTACTTGGCATTAAGGGCAAACAGGAAGAATAAGCATGAAAACTTCTTCAGAGTAAAGTAGTATTTATAGGGTAAATCTAAAGTCAAAGGCATTGGTATTTTGACATTAAGTCAAACTTATGCAATTTGAATTACTGTCTTGACAAACATTGATCAATTTGGAAATTTTAAGCATATGGTTCCAATGCTGCCATAGGGGAGTCTTTTCCTCAAAATTGGCCCTTTCAGAATGTAGGCATCTAAGGAAATATGTTTTAAAATTCTTTGATTGACAAAAATGTTAAATAATGTAATTTCATTGGATGAAAAACAGTTGCTCCTACACCAAAATTTTGCAACACTTATGTTATCCATGTTACCCTCAGTTTCTGAAATGGGCAAAGTAGTCTGGTCTCATTGTTCATACATTTATTTACTGTGGAGTTCTTCTCTCATGCAGTGTGGGGTCTGTAAAAAAAATCCCCGTGCTTGAGGTGTATGCTCTTTTTATTTTGTTAGTTATGGAGTATTTGTTCATGTGAGAATTTCTTATATGAATGCAATATCAAAATTCAACGTTTGGCTTTCTTGTTTTGTAAACTATTTTTCTAGCCATCTGTTTATATATTGCCCACAACTCCTGATTTTACTTGCAAAGTTTTCTAAATCAACTCGATTATATGTTGTATAGTCTATTGGTCCCTTTGTCAGGCAACAGAGTTTGTAAGAGTACTTTGCCATATATGTTATTTTTGTTAAAGACCCCCTATTCATGACAAAAAAAGATACATAGATGTTGCGTTGCTCAACATTTAGCAAGTGAATTCTGCTCAAACCGTTGGTAGGGACCATCTTGAACTTACTATCAGGGAGGAATTTTTGCTCTTTGTTGAAGGCCTCATGGTGACTTTAGGATGAAGAACAACAATGAAAGCCTTTTTTCCATTTGCTTAATCTTACCATGTATTTATAAAGATTTTGTCCCATGCACATTTACTCCATATCCCTTTATGTGTTCATTCACCTGTTTGGTTTTCATTAAAACAACTTTCACTATTTTGATTTAAACTAATATCATTTCTCAGTGGTTCAGATTTCTACAAGGTTTTCTCAGCACCACACATACTTTTTGTACATTTGTATAATTAAAAACATTTCAAAAACCTATCAAATATAAAGTACATAGTTATGTATTGTGCCAAGAACAGATGATGTACTGTTCAAATGCAATTTTATCCCACATAATTATAATATATATGCTGATATATTATTTAATAATAGCTATATTCTAAACAAGTATCCAAACATAAATTTGACCCTTCAAACATGACTTATATGCTTAATACAAAATACAAATCACAAAACATATAATCATCTTTTTGTGAAAAATAACTACAATTTTTTACTGGGATAATAAATGTTTAAACATTTTCAATCGCACATTTACAAATTCTGTAATTCTTAATAGAACAGACCAAACTATTGCTCACATTACAGAGATTTAACTAATGATACCTTTCATAGAATTCACAAAAATACAAATAAATGTACCTATGAAACCAGTTTCATATTGTCAAAGGATTTTTCTGTCCATATTTAAGATGACCTTTGATAAAAGAAATTGTTAATATATTATCATATAATTCCTGCAAAACCGTTCGAGAAACATCTCTCAAAACCAAACTGAAAGCCTCTTTGTAACCATTTTGTAAACATATTTTGATATATATGGAGATTAATTTATGTTTATTAAGCTTAAGGTTAAGTAAGGGTTCAGTTTTTTCAGGTTGTAGACTTAGTCTGGGATTATTTTAGACAGGTTTTAGGTTGGTCAGTTCTTGGTGCAAATAGGTGTTTGGTTGCAGGACTTGGTGTAGACAGATTTTATGTTTAGTCAGGACTTGGTATAGACAGGTTTAAGATTTAGTCAGGACTTGGTGTAGGCAGATTTAAGGTTCAGTCAGGACTTGGTGTAAACAAGTTTAAGATTTATTCATGACTTAGTGTAGACAGGTTTAAGGTTTAGTCGGAACTTAGTGTAGACAGGTTTTAGGCTTAGTCAGGATGTGGTGTAGACAGGTTTAAGGTTTATATATGACTTGGTGTAGACAGGTTTTAGGTTTAGTCAGGACTTGGTGTAGACAGGTTTCTTAAGTTTAGTCAGGACTTGATGTAGACAGGTTTAAGTTTTAGTCAGGACTTGGTGTAGACAGGTTTTAAGTTCAGTCAGGATGTGGAGTAGACAGATTTTAGGCTTAGTCAGGACATAATGAAAACAGGTTTAAGGTTTATGAAAAAGAAAGGAAGTGGGGTAAATGTCAAGGAGACAACATCCCTTATCCAGGCCAAAATGACCCAAAACAAAGCATCTAGGGGTCACCGTACGGTCTTCAACACAGTGAGGAACCTCACACCATATAGCAAGCCCCAAATGGCCCCAAAAGGGTAAAAAAGTGGATAAATCAATGGAAACAAACCACATCCAATAACCCAAATATCAAGAAACTAAACTTTTATAAGAAGACACGGACAAGTCAATCACCAACATATTCCTGACTTGGGACAGGCGTAAAAATTGTGACGGGGGTTAAACTCGTTTTCGTGGATCCAAACCCTCCCCCTATGTGTGGTGAATGGCTAAAAAATAAATACACAAAAAGACTCACAGTAAAAATCAAACTAGAAAAAAGTCCAACTTATCAAGAAGAGTACCTTTAGTAGGAATTGGTGTAGACAGGTTTAAGTTTAGTCATGATTTGGTGTAGACAGGTTTAAAGTTTAGTCAGGACTTGGTGTAGACAGGTTATATGTTTAGTCAGGGCTTGATGTAGACAGGTTTTTGGTTGAGTCAGGACTGGGTGTAGACAGGTTTAAGGCTTAGTCAGAGGTTTGGGGTTTAATGGGGCTTGGTGTAGATAGGTTTTAGGTTTAGTCAGGGCTTGATGTAGGCATGTTTTAGGTTGAGTCAGTGCTTGGTTTATACAGGTCATATATATAGGCTTATTAAAGGTATATTAAAATAAGTTTTAGGCTTAAAGTAAGGATTGAGTTTTGACTAGGTTTAGATCCTGAATTGAATTTGTGTAAGATTGTCTATTTCTCCTTTAAAATCGATATTTGTATGCAAGTGGAAAATTAGTCTTTATATCTATGCATGACAACATACACTTAATAAAACTGAATAATTTCATTAAAACTAAACAACTACCCATTATCACACTTGGTAAGTCTGAAAAACTTATCAGATCAACAAGCCCAATCAATTTTTTAAACTAAAACTTTTATCTTGATTCAATGTTAGTGAAGTTTTCTCAATTTCAAAATTATAATTCTGATTACACTTTTAATAAGGTCATATGGTAATTCATTTTTGTCAAACATTAAGTACAAATGGACTTTCAGGTTTATAAATTTTAGAATTCAAAAAACTTTTCAATTTCTTTGTCAAGTTAGCACCACAAGAAAGTTGGCAATGATACTAATGCTATACAAACAAATGGTATTTGTATTCACTGAACTGCATATTGATACTGTTCTGTTTTCAATAGTGTGACATCTCCATGATATCAAATTTATACTGTATCAATAATATTGAAGGCAACAGACAAATCATTTACATGCTAATGATAATCACCGAATTACAAAGTAAATACAAAAACAGTTCCTGTTCAATAAAAATACTCAGAAATAAATACCTCAACATTTAACAACATTAAATAAATCCCTCCATATTAAAGGCATTTAACCAAACATAATGACACAATATTTTTTCTTTAGTTGTGATTAATTTGAAGCATTCATAAAAAGTATGACAGACATGACTTTAATCAGAACTTTGTTGTATGTGTAGCCAAAGTAACTGATAAAAAGCTTCTTATAAAGTTTACTTTCTACCAAGTAAAAATTACTCTGTTGGAATCTAGTCTGATAGCTGATTGTATATGGGTGCTAGCCGTGATATCTAGCAAATAAACTAACTACCTTTACCACTATGCTAACACTGCTTCCTTGCAAAACTCACATTGAATTCATTTTAAATAATTAGTCTTTTCTTTAAGTGACCTGTAACCTTAAATCTAAAATCTTAAATTAAAATATACATAAAATAGAAAAATTACAACATAATAGCCGGTATAACTCCCCTTCTCCACCAGTCCAGAGTACAAACAAAATTTCAGATGAAGTCCAGAGTCTATTATTGTTTTTTTTTTAATTTGAAACTTAAAGTACATGTATAGAATGTCTCAACTTTTAAGACTATGGAGTCCATGGACTCAAGCGTTCAAGTCTGAAAAAGTCCACAGTCTAGAAAGGGATGATATACCCTCATAATATTGTGGTAACATTTGTCAAATCATTTTTAAAATGTTTAACACAAAGTCAATAGTGTACTTACTTTCTTTGCTGTAGTAATGCCAACTCTGTTTGTACTTTCAGATATTCCTGGGCCAGCTGAAATGTATAATAAATGTTTGAAATACAAATATAGACACTTGTGACTACATTAAGGTTGTTCCATTTTATTGTTTTGACAACAGATCTATCTACATTTCTTTGTGTTTGTATGCTAAACTTCACTGAATAAGACAGAGACTTCAAGTTTGACTTGACAACTAAGTCTATCTTGAGAGGTGAATAAGTAAGGGTTGTGTGATTCAAAATAGAATCAGGTAGCTGGATGTGAGTGAAAAGTTTGAAATAAATGCAGCCTTGAATATACTGCATCAGCACAATGAGACATATTTCAAATGTAAGCACACAAATCAAAGCATTTAAGTGGTTTATCACTACAGTCAATACAAAAAGTAACAATTCAAGAGAATCAAATAGAACAATCAATGTTTTTTTTTTAATTTGGTCAATAAAAAAATAATTCTAACACCAAGAGTCATAATAAGAAATAAGTACATAAAAACCAGCATGTATTTTAGATTTTAAGTTCTTCTTCAGTCACAGATTGTTTCTAGGTCATGAACTCCTCACTGAACAATACAATCCATCATTTACTAATTAGTTCCCATACAAATGTCATTGCTCCTGGATTTGAAGGTCATTCAATGAAGATAAACACAGTTTGTCTGAAGTTATTGCCCTTGGGAACTATTAAAGTAATTCTATATAGACAGATAATTGTTAGAACACAATACCCATTAATCTATGTTTTGTGGTAAATCCTGGGTGTCTCAATTGTTAACACAAAGAACATAATATATTGTTATATATTTGGTATTCAGCATCATCGTAAAACTCCTCTGCAACAATTACAATATCTGCCTCCTACATAACTACCGACAATTACGGCAACATAATCATCTACATGACAACTGTGGTCAAGGAAACAAAACAGGCAGAGGATGAATACTGAACACTACAAAAAGTCATTTTAGTTGTTGCCATGGAAACCATCTTACAGCAAGTTAAGAATTGTAAGAAACAATGTTAGTTACAACACTAGAATAACTGTGAGCAAAGCTCACAAAAACATACTCCCTGCTCCCCCATTTGATTCCAGATGTAACCCCTCCCCCCCTAAAAAAAATCAAAGTCAAACAAAAATTTTAAATAGCTGGTGCACAATGGCAATATGTACTGAACATTCTGTGAAAGTTTCATTGGATTTCACCAAGTGGTCTAGGAGGAGTTGTCACCACAAAGTGTGTACCCATATGTCAGAGAGTAAAAAAATCAACCAAAAAAAGCAACAACAAAAAATAAGAAATGAAAATCTAATCAAATTTTCAAATAGCAGGTGCACAATGGCAATATGTACTGAACATTCTGTGAAAGTTTCATTGAATTTCATCAAGTGATCTAGGAAGAGTTGTTGCCACAAAGTAGGTACACTATGGCGGACGGAAGAACGAACGGACGAACGAACAGACGGAAGAACGGACCGACGGACGAACAGACGGACAGACACCATGATCACTATATACTGCCCGCTAAAGTGGGGGGTATAAAAAAGACACCAGCTGTATCCGACATCATCAGACACTCTAACAGTTGCATGATTATTATTGACTGTCAACCATTAAAATAATACAACTTGATTTTTTAGCTTCAGTAATTGGGAAGAGAGCATAAAACCCAACTCTTTGATTAAAATTTTTGATTAACAAAACTCACTTGTACAAATACATATAATTTAAAATTGATTTGATTTAAATTGTGAAAAAAACTTCAAAAACAGAATTTTCAAATAAGAGGAAAAAAAGTGCATTCTTTTGGTATTTTTAGAAATCTATTACATAAGATTAAAAAGAACTCCTGGCAGGGGTAAACTTGAAGTAATCTTACTATGGAATAAATGCCTTTAAAATTCAAATTTAATGCCAGAAATAACTGCCATAAATTATTCTATTTGATTATTTTGAATTAAGAATTTCATTGTAATTAAATAAAGAATAAGATTCAATCAAATTTGGACAATTAAACAGCCATTTTAAGGCTGCACTTATTTTCAGACAAAAAGATGGTCCTTTCAATGCAACATTATCGTCTATGCCCTTTGATATGAATGTAGATTTTCGTAACAATTCAATAAAGCACAGTTTAAATTGCCTTTGCATTTGTGGAAAACAGAGAATTTAGTGAATGAAAAGAAAGATTGCAGGATTATAACATCAGGTCAACAAGATCAGACTTTTTTATGATAAAAAATAAAAATGTCACATTAAATCATAACAAAATAAAATATGTTTTATATATGAGATCACTTTAGAGTAAAAAGCATCTGGCAATAAAACTATAATCATCGTGGTCTACTACCCTTTCATCTTAAATATAAACCTAATGTCTGACAAATGCTTTCAATATATACAAAGTAATATTAGTGGATGGATCTTAGCTTTTTAAGAAGTGTCTGAAGGATTCACATTGATATTTTTATTTCTATCATTAACAAAGTCTGGACCACTTTTTTTTATTTCCCATATTTGATATTATTATAGGAATGATGAAAATTATCATTCAGTCAGATGAAAAAATGTAAAATTGAAAATATTGAATTTATATCCATCCATGTCATAGAAAATATTGTTTTCAACTACAATCTTAAATAGTTACTTGCTTGGATTTAAGTATTTACAACATATATAAAATTTTGTAGTTGTCAGATAAACAAGAGACCTGACCACTGATCATGATGTGTTCCTAAAATTGATCCCAAATTGCTCTCCTGTTGTTATAATAAAGCTTATTCGAAGTTGCTATGTTGGTCTTACAAAGCATAAGAACTAAAACTCGTAATTTATGTAATAGAAAAGTCATAGAAAATGATGGTACTTAACTGTTCATCACATGTACTCTTACAAACAAATTGACCAGAGATATATAAATTCATCAATTTAATTGATGACCTTCATACTTCACAAAGAATAAAAAAGAAAGATAAACAATTCATAAATGTTGGTTAATGAGTGTATCAAATTAAGAGAAATAGCAGAACAAATGGTGTAAGCCAAACTTTACTGCAACCTTGTCAGATTTTATAACTAAGCGTAATACATCATGTGTAGATTAACCAAGATCAAAGTATTTCTACCTTTATATTTATACTTTTGATGTACTTTATGTTGGACAGTATATAGAGTTTGATGTGCAGATTTTACTATATACTACTGGGAATTTAATCACCTATTTATTACATCTTGTAAAAAATATTATTTCAATTATAATCAGATGTTTAGTTATCATAAAAAAATATAATTTAAACGTTAATAAAACAAAAATATTATTTGCAGTTAGCTAAATTTATTTTTGATTGAAATCATTTTCAGATTTTATTGAAAGAATTAACAAGTGTGTATAAGTGCTTGCAATTCAAGCTATACAAAAGTTTGTCAATATCTTTTTTCTTGCTCAAGAGTCTACCTTATTTCATGATTTTGTTTTAGCATATTTGATAAAAATGGAAACTTCCAAACTGATTACTAAAAGCATGTTGTTCCCTAAAGTCAAATATAACTACAGAGACCAATAAAAAGTATTCAGTCGCTGAGTTTTTCCACTATATATTTCATATAAAAACAAAATTAAAAAAAAAATATATGGCATTACCATTTCATATCGGATTTTGATATAGTTTTCACTGTTCATTAGAGAATTTTGTGTAGTTTTAATGGATAATTTTAGATTAATTTTAAGTTGTAGTTTTGAAGCTTCAATCATTTAAATAGAAAGAAAATTTTTTATTATGAAAAATTCTTTAATATATGGTCAAGTAAAAATATGACGTCATGTTTAAATCACCAGTGCTCTAAAATGACAAGTATCAAAATAAACAAGCAAAATTGATTGGTTTCACTGTTTGATGGTGCAAATTTTAAAGAAACCAATTCCAATAAGAAATGGCTTGATAATATTTTTTTGAAAAAAATGGTTTATCATAAAATAGTGAAAAAACAGAACAACTGAATACTTTTTGTACCTCTCTGTAGATCCATAATCTAAATCCTATGATTTCTTCATATGGAGCAATACATTTACAATACAACATACAGTAGAACTTCGATTGCTCCAAATGCAATAACTCGAACACCATGGATGCCTCGAACCCTTTTTGTTGTCCCATGATTCGAATTTTAACACAGTCCGATCTCGATTTCTCGAACAACTCTTTGGCTCAAACTATTTTCATCTGTCCTTTGGGTGTTCGAGCCATCAAAGTTTGACTGTAGTTTAATATATTATATAAAGTACTGCATATGACAATACTGAAGCAATCATAAAAGAGGCATTGGTGTCCTTGTTTGATCTCCATACTGAAATAATCTGTCTGATGGACCATTGTGCATCCTTTAACATTCATCAATTTTTTTTTCTATAACTCATTCCTACTATAGATATTATCCACATATTTTTATATCAAAGCCATTAATTAAGTTACATAGTTTTATATGTCATCCTGAATAAACAAATACATCTCAATAAAACAATATTATACATGATTTTTTTTTTATAAAAGTGCATAAAATTCAATAATAAAATTCCTTTGGAAATTACAACAACAGTCCTGTGTACTATTATTTTAACAAAAATTGCATAATTAACTTTTTATTTGTCTTGATGGGTAATTGTTCAAAGCAAAAATTCTTCAATGAATCAATTTTGGACATTTTTTTCTTGGCATTCCTAGACAAACTTCAGACAATCAACTACTTAAGTTGTATTTTGTCTATAAAATTAGAAAGAAAAGTACGATAAAAGAACAAGACCAAAACTCTGTAATGCTGATTACATACAATCATAACTGCAGTAACACTGACAAGATACATTCATGATTGTACATTATTCAGTAACACTGATAAGATCCATCATGATTGCACATCCTTCAGTGACACTGATAAGATCCATCATGATTGTACACCCTCCAGTAACACTGATAGATACAATAATGATTACACACCATTCAGAAAAAGTGAAAAGATACAATCATGATTCTACACCATTCAGTAACTCTGACATGATACAATCAATTTCAAGATTGTACATCATTCAGTAACACTGATAAGACACAATCATGATTGTAGATTATTCAATAACACTGATAAGATTGTAAATCATTCAGTAAAACTGATAAGATACAGTCATGATTACTCACCATTCACTAACACTGATAAGATACAATCATGACTGCACACAAATCAGTCACACTGATAATATACTATCTTGATTATACACCATTCATTAACACTGATAAGATGCAATCATGATTGTTCACCATTCACAAACACTGATAAAATGCAATCATGATTGTACACCATTCAGTAAAACTGTTAACATACAATCATGATTGTACACCATTCAGTAACACCGAAAAGACACAATCATGATTATATACCATTCAGTAATGCTAATAAGATACAATCATATTTAGACACCATTCAGTAACACTGATACAATACAATCATGATTGTACACCATTTAGTAAAACTGATAAGATATACAATCATGATTGTACACCATTTAGTAACACTGATACGATACAATCAGAGTTATTCACCATTCAGTAACACTGGTAAAATACAATCATGATTGTACACCATTCAGTAACACTGATAAGAAACAATCATGATTGTACACCATTTAGTAAAACTGATAAGAAACAATCATGATTATACACCATTCAGTAACACTGATACAATACTATCATGATTGTACACATTTTAGTAATACTGATAAGATACAATCATGATTGTACACCATTTAGTAACACTGATACGATACAATCATAGTTGTTCACCATTCAGTAACACTGGTAAAATACAATCATGATTGTACACCATTCAGTAACACTGATATGAAACAATCATGATTGTGCACCATTTAGTAAAACTGATAAGAAACAATCATGATTATACACCATTCAGTAACACTGATAAGATACAATCATAACTGTACACCATTCAGTAACACCGAAAAGATACAATCATGATTATATACCATTCAGTAATACTAATAAGATACAATCATGATTATACAACATTCAGTAACATTGATACAATACAATCATGATTGTATACCATTTAGTAATATTGATAAGATACAATCATGATTGTACACCATTTAGTAACACTGAAACGATACAATCATAATTGTACACCATTCAGTAACACTGGTAAAATACAATCATGATTACACATCATTCAGTAGCACTGATAAGACACAATCATGATTGTAAATCATTCAGTAAAACTGATAAGATACATTCATGATTATACACCATTCACTAACACTGATAAGATATAATAATGATTGCACACAAATCAGTCACACTGATAAGATACAATCTTGATTATACACCATTCAGTAACACTGATAAGATGCAATCATGATTTTTCACAATTGTATATCATTCAGTAGCACTGATAAGATACAATCGTGATTGTACACCATTCAGAAACACCGAAAAGACACAATCATGATTATATACCATTCAGTAACACTGATACAATACAATCATGATTGTACACCATTTAGTAACACTGATAAGATATAATCATGATTGTACACCATTTAGTAACACTGATAAGGCCAAAAAAAAATGTGTGTTTACGGTAGTCCGTCCGACCCTATTTTTTAGATGCCGACCCTAGAACTTTTTATTGATTCTCATAAAAAAAAAAAAGTTCAACGTTGTTATCAACCGACCCTATTTTGATACAGGCCTCTGTAAATTGATAAGTTTATCTGGTAACATGCTTCCGCTGGTACGAAAAGTTAATAAAATAGACATTTAAACTCTTTATTTGGTTCAAAAGACATTCAAATAGATAATAAAGGGCTACGCCAAGCGCAGCATGATACGACCGCAGCATGTCGTCCACTGAAATTTGAAAAAGTGTAATTTAAAGTGAGTATGGACATAGGAAAGAGCTTGACACAATAATTAGATGGACGCAATAAGGAGATTGACCAAGTAATTAGCTGGACACAAACTAGGGAAAATAAAAATTAGCCCTTATGACTCCTTATGATTCCTCTTTGACCCTCTATAGCTCAGAAACAGTAAGAGCTATGCCCAATCCATTGACATGATGCTGAAAGCTTATATCAAGAGAAATCCAAAAAAAAAAATCCCATCGAAATGCGATGAAAAATAAAAATTTAAGGTAAACTGTAAATTTACGATTTTGGCCCCCTTCGGCCCCTCATAGCTCGGGAACGGCAAGAGCTACGTCAAATCTGTTAATAACTACTGAGAGCTTACATCAAGTAGAATCCAAAGAAAAAAATCCCATCGAAATCCGACGAAAAATAAATTTTTTAGGTTATCTGTAAATTTACGATTTTGGCCCCCTTCGGCCCCTCATAGCTGGGTAAGGAAACAAGTTACCAAAAATCTAATAGTAGAGCGCTACGATAATTTTTCATTAGGGATTCTTTGGAAAAAATTGCGTCAAAATCGGACTAAAAATAAAAAAATGAAATTTTTGAAATTTGCCCCTTTTGGGCCCCATTTATCTTGTGAACAGTACATGCCACGTGAAATCCGTTGGCATACACCAGATTGGAAATTTTCTAAGGAGTTTACTGAAAGAAACCCCATCAAAATCCGATAAATAATAAAGATTCTACAGTCAAATATGTGAAAACAACTAATTTAACCCCTTTTGGCCCCTTATTCTAAAACTGGCGGGGCCAGGAACATAAAATTATAGCCCGGGCTGAAACATGTGCCAAAAAACATCATACTAAAATTTGAAAATGATGTGTTCACTGGAACCAAAGTTATGCTGTCCACAGACACAAAAATACCCAATTTTACCCCTTTTTGGCCCCTTTTTCTGAAATGGGTGGGGCCGTAAACCCGAAATTAAAACCCGGGATAGCCATTATGCCAAGACACCACATACTGAAATTTGAAGATGATCCGTCCACTAGAAACAAAGTTATGCTGGCCACAGACGCCGACGCCGACGACTGCGCCATAACATAATACAACCGCAAAATTTTTGCGGTCGTATAAAAATCAAGAGAATATGCCAAGTTTCCTCCAAAACACAATGCAAATGGCAGGACTTCCGGTTTGTAGGATTAATTTCGGAACGGACTTGGGAATGACCCGAAATTTTTCCGGATTTCGTTGACAATGCCTTAAAAAAAATCAAATTAAAAAAAAAAAATTCACGACCTACCGACCCTAATTTTTTTCAGCAGACTACAGTAAACACACATATTTTTCTTTTTGGCCTAAGACATAATCATAATTGTGCACCATTTAGTAACACACTGATATGATACAATCATGATCGTACACCATTCAGTAACACTGATAAGATACAATTATGATTGTACACCATTCAGTAACACTGTTAAGATATAATCATGATTGTACACCATTCAGTTAAACTGATAAGATACAATTATGATTGTAAAACATTCAGTAACACTGTTTTTTATACAATCATGATTGTACATTACCCAGACTGCAAAGGAGCAAATGAGTGAGAAATAAACACAAAAATAAATCTATGAATCAGACAATCAAAGTGTTTATACTACATTATTTCATGTACTACACAAAGAATATTTCTAGTTTGTGTTTGCAAGTCCTTCCTGGGAGGAATTTGTTCTTTTTCCAAAGAATCAGTCATTCTAACACTAATATATATTGTCTTTCATTTCTAGGTTCAAAAAAATAATTTGGTAATTTAGGAACATAAACTCCCATTAGTGAGTCCGAAATGACTGACGGCAATATGAGCTTTTTCTCGGAAAATTAGAATTTCCACAATTACATTTGCCTGAAAACAGTAATGTTTTATGATATTCCCAAGTTAATAATAATCCTATATAAATTTCAGTTATAAATGGCCATGACGGAAGGTTTGTTAATTATTTTAGAAGTAACGGCTTTATAATTCACTTAAAGATATGTGGTAATCGATGAATGATCCCCCATCACCGACACTTGATTGTCCTTGACTTTAAATTATTCACCGATATAAAATGTCACATTGTTTGACATGATTAGAAAAGCTTTCCTTTCAGGTATATCTTGTTATGAAATTTTAGTACAAATTTCTTATAACAAGAGTCTTGTATTAATGATAGCACCAACAGGAGAAAGTCTACAAACCTGCTGCTTGTGTTAAAGGAGATAATCATTTAATGATGGAACAATGTCAGCGAAATACCTAAAGAACAAAAGATACATGAATTTTTTAAAGTCTATAAACAGGGAAAACCAGAAGAACAGAACAAGAAAGATCAACAAAAAATATGAAAATAACAAAGATAAAACTAAAAACTAAAAACTAATGCACTCACTATATGAATTCGCATGAAAAATCAGAATGACATCAGGTGCTTTGAAAGGTTCAGCATGTCCTGATCTATACACAGCACCATTAATCACTCTGTCAGTGAATCAACATATTAAGGAGGGGCGGAAGGATCTTTTACGGGACGCTGGGATCAGCCATTTTATTCAGCGGGAATTCGGGATTAACGCTTAACGGGATTCGGGATCTACGTTGTCATTCACCGGGAATCGGGATTGAAAATTTCATTTTCTCTTGAATACGGGATTTGACTGTTATTTTCACGGGATTTCGGGACCATACCCCCTCTTACCCACCCTCATTAAGGTTAAGTCAAAACTGGTAATGCCTAATCAGTGAATATTTAAATTCTAACAGAAAATGTCCATTCCAACTTGTCAGACTAGCTCATTATATCTTTCAATGATGCTGTGATAAAGGACATAGAACTTCTAAGGGGTGATTTAATGCTGAATATTATTACCCTGATTTAAAATTTTTTACGGAAGTGTTTTTGCTCTTTTCTAATTCAATATATAAACTACATACTCCACCTTAAATGTAAACTTAGTTGGCTGGAGACCACTGCTAAGAAGGGAAAACTTACAGATGGGAAGGTTAGAATGATCGTGAGGTTTCTAACTGTGTTGAAGACTGTACGGTGACCCCTACATGCTTTGTTTTGGGTCGTTTTAACCTAGCTGGAGATGGGATGTTGTCTCCTTGACATTTACCCCGTTTCCTATCTTTTTCATGTTTATAGCTTAGATTTTTCTCATTACATAAAATCCACAATTATGTAAAAAGGTTAAGGTACAAAGCAGATGTAGATGTATTAGGAGTCATGTTAGTTTGGGGTAGATTCACTTAAGAAGTACATTGTTTGTTTAGCAGAAGCTAAAATTAATGGACTGAAACCACAAAACTTTTTTAAAGAAAGTATATTAATTACAATATTCTACCCCACCAAATGAATTTGCAGGGTATTATGTGATACATTCATTCATGTGTCTGTCCGTCTGTCTGTCTGTCTGAGTCCATCTGTCACCGACAAGGTTTCCTACTGATAAGTGATGATGAAATATTATACCATCTTTAATTTTATATTTTTGGGGGATTCTGACCAATAACTTGTGAATGAAATGTCAGAGAGTGTTTAAACTTGGTCTGAAAGTTGTTTACCATTATGCTAGGACCCAATTACAATTTGGATTTAGAGGTCCATGCCATTCTAGAGTTATGCTCCTTTAAACATTTAAATTTTACAAATTTAGAATGTCCGACCAGCAACATCTGAACAAAAATGCATACAGTCTTCAATCTTTGTTAAGTATGCTGTTTACCAAAAATTTTCAAGTTTAATTATGAGTTCAGAAGTAGAAGTGATATTGGAGTAATGCCCCTTGCAAGTTTCATTTTCCCCCCTATATTTTGGGATTTCAAACAAGAATAACTTCCAAATGAATTTACACTAAAGCGAGACCTTTTGTTCAATTTTGAGTTCAGAGTTATGCCCCTGAAAATGTTGCCAAAATTTGGTGTCGTGTCATGTATTATGCACTGTTAAAACAACATTATAGTGTACTAACTTTTTGTGAATAACATAGGCAAAGGAGCAATGATCTTCCATTTTATACAAGGCTTTGATTGGTTTCTCAGATAGCCGGAACATGTGATACCATTGTCAGCAATAGCAAATGTATAAGGAAAAAGTATTCTAAACCAATGAGATAATATATTGAATCCAAGATCTCTTTGATTCCATTTTTTTGGGGTATTTACCAGGAATATATGCACTGACATGAAGAATATGAATCTGGCAAAAATAACTTAGTCCCTCAGCTTGTTGATTCCTGATCTTCTTCAAAGATGCACTACCTAAGTGACTTCCAGATATCAAATGTGTACCATTTGCTCTTACCAATTTAAAGACAAATCCTACTACTGCGGAAGTACTTTTATTCGTGGACATCAATTTTCGTGGTTTTCATAAATTTCACTATTTCGTGGGTACTTAAATTCGTGGTTTCGAAAACTATGTATTAAAACTCAACAGAAAAAATGCATTTCGTTGGGAACTTAATTTCGTTGTTTTGGCAAACCACGAAATCCACGAAAATTGGTACCCAATGAACAATAGTACTTTCACAGTATTTAAACTCCCAAAGATATCTCCTTTATATTTCATCTGTACTTTATTAATGAACAAAGCTTTAAATTAAGCTAAAAAAAAATATGGGGGTCACTGACTTAGTTTTGGACCTATGACGTCATCTTTATACACCTGTTTTGAAGGTATCGATTATATAGTATTTGGCCTATATTTTTACTATATATTTCGTTTTGAATGAACCGAAACTATTTTAAATTCTTCATTTGTGTAAAAGCAACATATTAAAATAACGGAAAAGATATGCGATTTTTTGTCTAAATGGCTCTATTTTCAAGTTCCAACCTTTTTAGTCGTGTACTCGGAGTATGACATAATCGCCAATCTCAAACAAAAATTGACCAATATTAATTTGATAATATTTTCACAGAAGACAGAGAATAACATCCTCCACAGAGTAAGTGTATAAAAAATAGGGTCACCGAATAAGGGAAAAAGATTTTTGCAAAAAACATGTAAGACCGAAAATGGCGGGAATAAAAAAAAAGTGTGTTTTTTTTGTAATTTTTGGCCATTGTAGGTATTTACTATTAAATTTTCTTTGTAATAACAATATCTAAATAATATAAACACATTCGACGTCTTCCACAGTTTGCAAAATTATATATATATATATATTTTTTTTTCGTTGCTTTTATCAATTTCTTTTGGAGGGGTGAAGGTGGAAAAAACAAAAAGGAATACTACCTAAAAAACCTATTTATTTGACTGTATTTACACAAGTGTGAAAGGGTTTTTGAAATTGCATTAAAAAAAGTCATTTAATAACAATGCTACTCTTGGCAAACTATTAAATAGAGTGCTCTACTGAGTGTTAAATTTAAATGCACCCGTTTATTATGTATGTGTTAGAACTGACCCATTACGTCGGTCCTTGTAGCGGGAAAAAATTCGCGGGAATTTTGCAATGTCAGATATGAATGACAAAGCATTAAAGCTAAGTTTGCAGGAATTTAACGACTTCATAAAGGCATTACAAAACAGTAGCAAAATGCACAGAAACAATAGTAGGATATGCCTTTAATATTCTCTCTTTTTTAATTTTGCATAATAACAGAAATCTACCAGAAAGCTTTAATGAGAGCTTAAAATGATCAGTCTTATCTGGGAGAAAATTTTAATGAATTGCTCAATAATTTTGTCTTATATCCAAATCATTGCATGAGGTATTATTAATTCTTTTTAATGCAGCATGTAACAAGTACTTGTCTTCACATATTCTGTAACAAAGATCATAACATAATGATTCTATAATTGTCAGAAAGAGAAAGAACTTATTTCATACAGCATATTCATCAAAGTACAGCTAAAGGTTAGTGTTCGATGGCGTCAATACTGTGTTTTAATTAGGTTATAAAAGAAAACTGTGTCCATGGGACACAGAAGCCCAAAGCAGATAGCTATTAACAAACATGAAGTAGATGAGTGACAGAGTTGAAAAGGTGAGACAAAGTACAACTCATCATACCAAAGTTTCAGACCAAATATCAAATTATTACTACATACACAAGCTGAAAAATCTTTGAATAAAATTTTTGGACAATTTCAAGCTTTGCAACTATCTTTAAAAATTTGTGCACACTATTCAAAAAATATTTGGTCTTAAGTACAACTTACAGAGGCATTATAAGCTGTTGAAATATAACATATACTGATACATACACGGTGGATACATAACAGCTAGGCTGGAAATATAACAAAAAAATATCAAAGGATCCACCCCATATGTGATAGTAGATTTACCCAGCATGTTGAAGTGTTGATGTAATCCATGCAAAGTTAAACAGATTTATATATCATAATAAATACACATGTTTTAAGTACAGAAGTATTTATTTAACAATAAGTGCACTGTCTGGTGGTTTATGTTACATGTTATGACAGGTTGTACAAGTTTTCTCTTGTAAAACCTTTTACATTATGTAATGCTTTCTAAAATAATGAATTAAGCCATGCACTTTCTTTAAGTGCTGTCATCTTTCATGTAGTGGGTTACATGTTGGTAAAGGTTTAAGCCTTAATACTAAATTATGTCTGGTGAATTAGTACTTTTTGGTTCATGTCAATAAAAAAAATTCTGAGAAGGTTTATTTTAATAAAAAAAAATCTTTGAAAAATGAGCGAAATCGGTGATAAGATTTTATCGAAATCAGAAACCAACTTAATATGTAAAGTTATCACTGTCTAATATGCTAGTCTTGAAATGGTTAAATGTTATAAAGGTTTACTGAAAACTGCAATAAAGACATGAGAATAATAATATACTACATTAAAACATTCAAGTATTAATAAAATAAACCAGAGGCTACCAGGAGCCTGTATAGCTCACCTTGTTTTCAGTTACCACAATCAAGATGGAGGTCAACAAACAATTTTCAACATCGGTTTTGAAGTCGCAACATCAATATCTACTTGGAGACCAAATTTCTTTGAAATCAGACAATGTTGAATTTTCCTGCCTTTTTTGGTGGCCATTTTGAAAATGGCGGTCAAGGAATAATTTTCAACACCGGTTTTGAACTCGCAACATCAAGATCTATTTGGAAACCAAATGTCATTCAAATTGGACAATGTTGAATTTTCCCGCCTTTTTTGGTGGCCATTTTGAAAATGGCGGTCAAGGAACAATTTTCAACACCGGTTTTGAACTTTCAACATCAAGATCTATTTGGAGACCAAATGTCATTAAAATTGGACAATGTTGAATTTTCCCGCCTTTTTTGGTGGCCATTTTGAAAATGGCGGTCAACGAACAATTT
>MJUU01023296.1:113841-148167 GCA_002080025.1 Modiolus philippinarum
TTCTAGGCTAGATGGCGTTCATTAGGCCATGGACCCAACTACCTGCTATTATAATTGCCAACGTGGAGAAACGTCAGCAAGGGTCCATCCGCACTTTTTGAAACTGGTCCCGATGTTCACTATATGCTTATAGGGTACCGTCCGAATTTCGGCGGGGAAATTTTTCGTACGGGTCTACGGGTTCTGGGCTAGGTGCCGTTTATTAGGCCTTGGACTCAACTACCTGCTATATCAATGCCAACGTGGAAAAACGTCAGGAAAGGTCCGTCCGCACTTTTTGAAATTGGTCCATATCAGATTTTTTCAATATACTCTTATAGGGTACCGTCCGAATTTTGGACCGGAAATTTTTCGTACGGGTCTAGGGGTTCTAGGCAAGATAGCGTTCATTAAGCGTTGGACCCAACTACCTGCTATATAATTGCCAACGTGGAGAAACGTCAGAAAGGGTCCATCCGCACTTTTTGAATCTGGTCCGGATGTTCACTATACGCTTATAGGGTACCGTCCGAATTCCGGCCCGGAAATTTTTCGTACGGGTCTAGGGGTTCTAGGCTAGGTGGTGTCTATTAGGCCTTGGTCTCAACTACTTGCTATATCAATTCCAACGTGGAGAAACGTCAGGAAGGGTCCATCCGCACTTTTTGAAATTGGTCCATATAAGATTTTTTCAATATATTCTCATAGGGTACCGTCCGAATTTTGGACCGGAAATTTTTCGTACGGGTCTAGGGGTTTTAGACTAGATGGCGTTCATTAGGCCATGGACCCAAATACCTGCTATATAATTGCCAACGTGAAGAAACGTCAGCAAGGGTCCATCCGCACTTTTTGAAACTGGTCCAGATGTTCAGTATACGCTTATAGGGTACCGTCCGAATTTCGGCCCGAAAATTTTTCGTACGGGTCTAGGGGTTCTAGGCTAGGTGGCGTCTATTAGGTCTTGGACCCAACTACCATCCATATCAATGCCAATGTAGAGAAACGTCAGGAAGGGTCTATCCGCACTTTTTGAAATTGGTGAAATAAGATTTTTTCAATATACTCTCATAGGGTACCGTCCGAATTTTGGACCGGAAATTTTTCGTACGGGTCTAGGGGTTCTAGCCTGGATGGCGTTCATTAGGCCTTGGATCCAACTACCTGCTATATGATTGCCAATGTGGAGAAACGTCAGCAAGTTTCCATCCGCACTTTTTGAAACTGGTCCGGATGTTCACTATACGCTTATAGGGTACCGTCCGAATTTCGGCCCGGAAATTTTTCTTACGGGTCTACGGGTTCTAGGCTAGGTGGCGTCTATCAGGCCTTGGACTCAAGTACCCGCTATATCAATGCCAACGTGGAGAAACGTCAGGAAGGGTCCATCCGCACTTTTTGAAATTGGTCCATATCAGATTTTTTCAATATACTCTCATAGGGTACCGTCCAAATTTTGGACCGGAAATTTTTCGTACGGGTCTAGGAGTTCTAGGCTAGATGGCGTTCATTAGGCCTTGGACCGAACTACCTGCTATATGATTGCCAACGTGGAGAAATGTCAGCAAGGGTCCATCCGCACTTTTTCAAACTGGTCCAGATGTTCACTGTACGCTTATAGGACACCGTCCGAATTTCGGCACGGAAATTTTTCGTACGGGTCTAAGGTTTCTAGGCTAGGTGGCGTCTATTAGGCCTTGGACTCAACTACCTTCTATATCAATGCCAACGTGGAGAAACGTCACGAAGGGTCCATCCGCACTTTTTGAAATTTGTCAATATAAGATTTTTTCAATATATTCTCATAGGGTACCGTCCGAATTTTGGATCGGAAATTTTTCGTACGGGTCTAGGGGTTCTAGGCTAGATGGCGTTCATTAGCACATGGACCCAACTACCTGCTATATAATTGCCAACGTGGAGAAACGTCAGCAAGGGTCCATCCGCACTTTTTGAAACTGGTCCAGATGTTCACTATACGCTTATAGGGTACCGTCCGAATTTCGGCCCGGAAATTTTTCGTACGGGTCTAGGTGTTCTAGGCTAGGTGGCGTCTATTACGCCTTGGACTCAACTACGTTCCATATCAATGCCAACGTGGAGAAACGTCAGGAAGGGTCCATCCGTACTTTTTGATATTGGTCAAATGAGATTTTTTCAATACACTCTCATAGGGTACCGTCCGAATTTTGGACCGAAATTTTTCGTACGGGTCTAGGGGTTCTAGGCTAGATGGCGTTCATTAGGACTTGGACCCAACTACCTGGAATATGATCGCCAACGTGGAGAAACGTCAGCAAGGGTCCATCCGCACTTTTTGAAACTGGTCCGGATGTTCACTATACGCTTATAGGGTACCGTCCGAATTTCGGCCCGGAAATTTTTCGTACGGGTCTAGGGGTTTTTAGGCTAGGTGGCGTCTATCAGGCCTTGGACTCAAAGTACCCGCTATATCAATGCCAACGTGGAGAAACGTCAGGAAGGGTCCATCCGCACTTTTTGAAATTGGTCCATATAAGATTTTTTCAATATACTCTCACAGGGTACTGTCCGAATTTTGGACCGGACATTTTTCGTACGGGTCTAGGGGTTCTAGGCTAGATGGCGTTCATTAGGCCATGGACCCAAATACCTGCTATATGATTGCCAACGTGGAGAAACGTCAGCAAGGGTCCATCCGCACTTTTTGAAACTGGTCCAGATGTTCACTACACGCTTATAGGACACCGTCCGAATTTCGGCACGGAAATTTTTTGTACGGGTCTAGGGGTTCTAGGCTAGGTGCCGTCTATTAGGCCTTGGACTCAACTACCTGCTATATCAGTGCCAACGTGGAGAAACGTCAGGAAAGGTCCATTCGCACTTTTTGAAATTGGTCCATACCAGATTTTTTCAATATACTCTTATAGGGTACCGTCCGAATTTTTGGACCGGAAATTTTTCGTACGGGTCTAGGGGTTCTAGGCTAGATGGCGTTCATTAGGACATGGACCAAACTACCTGGTATATGATTGCCAACGTGGAGAAACGTCAGCAAGGGTCCATCCGCACTTTTTAAAACTGGTCCAGATGTTTACTATACGCTTATAGGGTACCGTCCGAATTTCGGCCCGGAAATTTTTCGTACGGGACTAGGGGTTCTAGGCTAGGTGCGGTCTATTAGGCCTTGGACTCAACTACCTGCTATATCAATGCCAATGTGGAGAAAGGTCAGGAAAGGTCCATCCGCAATTTTTGAAATTGGTCCATATCAGATTTTTTCAATATACTCTCATAGTCCGAATTTTGGACCGGAAATTTTTCGTACGGGTCTAGGGTTCTAGGCTAGATGGCGTTGATTAGGCCTTGGACCCAACTACCTGATATATGATTGCGAACGTGGAGAAACGTCAGCAAGGGTCCATCCGCACTTTTTGAAACTGGTCCAGATGTTCACTATACGCTTATAGGGTACCGTCCGAATTTCGGCCCGGAAATTTTTCGTACGGGTCTAGGGGTTCTAGGCTAGGTAGGGTCTATTAGGCCTTGGACTCAACTACCTTCTATATCAATGCCAACGTGGAGAAATGTCAGGAAGGGTCCATCCGCACTTTTTGAAATTGGTCCATACAAGATTTTTTCAATATACTCTTATAGGGTACCGTCCGAATTTTGGACCGGAAATTTTTCGTACGGGTCTAGGGGTTCTAGGCTAGATGGCGTTCATAAGGCCTTGGACCCAACTACCTGCTATATGATTGCCAACGTAGAGAAACGTCAGCAAGGGTCCATCCGCACTTTTTGAAACTGGACCAGATGTTCTCTATAGGCTTATAGGGTACCGTCCGAATTTCGGCCCGCAAATGTTTCGTACGGGTCTAGGGGTTCTAGGCTAGGTGGCGTCTATTAGGCCTTGGATTCAACTACCGGCTATATTAATGCCAACGTGGAAAAACGTCAGGAAGGGTCCATCCGCACTTTTTGAAATTGGTCCATACCAGATTTTTTCAATATACTCTTATAGGGTACCGTCCGAATTTTGGACCGGAAATTTTTCGTACGGGTCTAGGGGTTCTAGGCTAGATGGTGTTCATTAGGTCTTGGACCCAACTACCTGCTATATGATTGCCAACGTGATGAAACGTCAGCAAGGGTCCATCCGCACTTTTTGAAACTGGTCCAGGTGTTCACTATTAAGCTAGTGTAATTCAATTTCCATAGTCGTCAATAGTAACATATCCTCCTTTTACAACTTTATCTGTCCTTTTTTTTCTCCAAAAAATGTCATTTCCCACGACGAAGAATAATCACTGTAAATTTCAACTACAGAAACTTATATGTTGCCATTGGTTTTTGACCTCTAGGTAATTACCCGAAATTTTGAAGAAAGTTGCGTGAATTTAATGTAAACTAGAGACGCCTCTTTTTCAGATTTTTTAAGAATTATTTTATTGCAGATAATAAAGTGGTATTTTATAGTTTTTAAATGCAGTATTTAATAAAAAAATAATAATAAATAATAGAAATCAATTACATCCAATCAGTGGGCTGGCAGACCAATTACCGAGCTGTAGATTGGGTGGCCAAAAAGATTCCAAAGCAATGTTCTGCTTATTACACTCTTTTTACTGTAAATGGTAATGATAAAGAATATCAGTTTTTTTATTATTATTATTTTACCTGCACTCTGTGATATATCTCAAAATATTTTATATAGGTGAGTTTATCTTGCTAAAATTCGGGTCTAAGGATTTTTTCTTATTGTCGGGTTTACTTCCCTTTTCAAACAAATCTGACCAACACAGATGCTTAAATTTGTTTACGATTCTGGGCTGACAGAATATTTTTGTAGCCTTCAATTATACTATCTAATAATAAGTTTCGTATGTTTGTGTAAATAATTTAATTGTGGGGAGATCTATCATAGTTATGTTTAGCTGAAATTGATGATGGGTAGAACGCGGACCTCGGAGAAGACACCCCAAAGGGCCTTTAATTCAATTTTTATTTCAAAACTGTTTTGCCATATAATTTTTGAGCTTTTGTATAGTTCATGCAAAATGTCCAAGTATTTGACCGAACGCACCAATTCTTATTGGCGGATGGGGTATTGGCGGATAGCGGTTATTGGCGGATGGTAATGGCGGGTCACTTCACTTTAAATAGTTCGCTAGATCCACCAGTAACATTCCAGACATAAGAGCAAGCGCGTGTGTTAAATACCGAAACAGTTTACAGGCAACATCACTTGAATGTGTATAGCTATGACGGAGATCGTACATTTCAAATGGTAAGCAGGCCCCCGATAAAATTAAGTCAACACTTGATAGCCATACAACAAATATACAGGCTGATCGAGTTTTCATCTCGTCAACTCGTGTATAAACGAGCAATGTGTGTATATTACCGGTTGTACCCACAATACAAAGAATCAACAGGAAGACAAATGCTGGCAAGTTTGTATCAGTAAAAAATGAAAGTTCGGTATCTTCAAGAGACTTTGATAAATTTAACTTATCTGTATTGTTCCACAACAAACTGACATTTGAATAATCCTCACACGCTGAATGGGGCTTGTATGTCGGTTGAACCATAACTGTGAAATCAAATTTGGTCGAACAATGTAAAATACATCTTTTCAAGACTCAATTGAATTAAAAAAAGATCATTTTCAAAAGGAAACTGCAACTGTCTTTGTATGCAATGTACGTATATATAGAAAACATGCGAGATGTTTGCCAAGAACAGTTTTCATATATGTCAGTTCGTCTCCAATGAAGCAGTTATTTCAATCGAATTGTTGCAAAAACCTCTGTAAAAGAAGAAATTATGTATTTTGGATGGAAAAAGTAACGACATTGCTACGTTAATACTGACAACAATAACCCTTTAAAATGAAAAGTTAAACATGTCGTGTAATGAATCATTAATGTATATAAATCTATATTGTAGGAAAATTGATTGATAATTAATTTTGGTTTCGACCAGGTCGCTCAACTATTGATGCGATGTTCGTTTTGCATAGAATTATATACCATTCGCTCCAAAATAAATCTAAAGTTTATTGTGTCTTCGTCGGTTTCCGTAAAGCTTTCGACAAAGTTTCCAGAAGATTCCTGTTGTATAAATTGTTATAGTCTGGTTTGAGCAGTAAATTCATTAATATTATCAAAGCTGTTTATGATTCTGAAAAATAGAGAATTAAGACGGAAAGGGGCTTATCTGGAATATTTGATAATTTTCTTGGTGTTAAACAGGGAGACACACACACTCAGTATCACTTTCTCCATATTTATTTTTACTTTTTATTAATGATATTGCCCTAGATTCTAATGACGCGTTTGATCTTAATGATCATTTGATTTATCTTATACTTTTTGTAGATAGTACGTTTCTAAAAAGAAATTGCTTGACAAACTTTCTATCTATTGTAGTGAGTGGAATATAACTGTAAATTCTGATAAAAAATTTCGCAATGGTTCCCATAGAATAATGTATTATTTTTATTTGGAAGGTACGGAATTGGATATTGTTAACTCCTATATTTATTTNTATGCCTGGAAATATATTATTTTATAAATTTAAAGTTGATAAAATTTTGTACATTGTCTATTTTATGCATTTTAAAGTGACCTTTGACCAAGAAAATATGATCCATGTGCAAATATATTTAACCCTGTTTGAATGGATAAGAATGCTTCCAAAAACTGAGGCTCGTACTCCCTTAAGCCGCTCTTACACTACACCGTATAACACAAACGTATGAGGAACGGATGAAAATCATTTTTGTTCGGTGGTAAATATTTTTGTTCGTTCAAGAATTACAATGAAAACGCACAACAACCGGAGGTATACAGTAAGTACCCCGCGCATGCACAGTCCTAGCACCGAATAAACCGAACTCGCACCGAACTAGCAACGGAACCCTACCGGACGAGCAACGAATAAAACGTATTTATAATGGTAACATACCAGACGAGTACCGAAAAAAAAAGGAATACTAACGAAAACATACCGTTGGACGTCCGAGTAAAACGAATTGAATGGGTACTATGTAAAACTATCGATTCAAAAAAAAAAGAATACACGTGTCTTTTGGCCGCTCAACAAGTTATTTAACACAAATTATCATTACGGCATGCTTGACCAATTAAATTAATCTTCTCAAAATGTCACTGAATAAAAAGGCGAGAGAATGACTAAACAAAAGAACTGTCGGGTTACAGATAACCTTCTTCAGCAAGGACCCAAGGCGAAATGCCAAAGAAGATACTCAAGACCAACATCGGGTTAAGTTATACAGTCTTTATTAGCGTATGCTTCTAAACCGATGAGAAAACGGACATTTTTGTTTTATTTTGATGCTTTAGGTTTATGTCAGAATAATGTTACAATATAAATACAAATAAACAAACTCTTGCAATTACTAAATTAAATAAGCAACTTTTTTAAAAAGTAATGTATACCACCTTCTATTGGATGACCACATAATGAGCAACTGCTGTAAATTCGTTTTAAGCAAAATAAGAATGATTAAGTAGGCCACATTTTAAAAGGTAAAAAAGATCAAAATATAAGGTAAAAGGTGAAAAATAATAAGAGACCGGCTAAAAAGGAAGAAAGCAAAAGAAAGTATTGCTCAAATTATCGGCCTAATGGCCCAAACTATGGGACAACCAAATAAATTCTGTTACTCTTCAGTGTTTCAAGTTTCTCTCGTTCTTGCAGGACCATCATTTTGGTTTTCCATCCAGTTGCCTCATAGTTGCCCATAAGGTCGAAAATATGGGCCTTTCTTTCTGCTCCTTTGTTGTGATTTTTAGACGTTTTCTTTTAACTATTTTTTTTTAATATTTTGTGCTTATTTTAATGGTGGCCTACTTTTACGATTCTTATTTTGCTTATTACATGTTAATTTTGGCCATTGCAAAATATATATTTTTTTATAATTCGATTTTTTTCGGTGCTCGTCCGGTTGGCTTCCGCTGTAAGTGCGGAACTCGAATGGTTTATCCGTTAACTCTTCGGTAAAAGTCCGTTTCAACAATTTAATAAACCGTACATGAACGGATGCAAGACGGACAAGTAACGAATGAATAACGTATATACAACGCAAGAGAACCTAACAAAACGTATACCTACCGTACATTCACCGGACATTTTATGCGGTATATGTCCGTTCCAAGTTTTGAACATGTTCAAAATTTTTCACCGCACAAAACGGACATCACCGTACTTGTACCGTATTCACCGGAAACAGAACGGACGACAAACGTATGTGAACGGAGACGAACGGATATAATTTATTTTTATACGTTCGGTGTTCGTTTGGCTTATACGGTGTAGTGTAAGAGGGGCTTTAAAAAAATAATAAATGTAAACTGTAAAGGGCTAATTTTCTTACAGGGTAAATCAAGTTAATTATTCCTTGAGAAATACCTAAATTTAAAAGACAATCTTCTGAGGCAAAGTAAAAATGAATTATAATATTCAGCTTTAATTTTGCAAATTTTAAACACAATTAAAAGTAGGCAATTTACAGTATACAAACTGAAATATAGGCTATCCAAACATAAAATGTATGTAATTCAAACAAAGAAGTCATAAACAACACTTGGATATTTATGTACAATCAAAGAAAGAAAAAAAATACATAAAAAGTACTGAATAAATTCATCATAAAACTTTTTCTCAATTTGTGTTCAACAAAAAGGTTTCAGTTAAAATCTATTTATCATCAGGTTATTAGGTATCATAACCTGAGAAAATCTGGAAGGTTACCCTTCTGTTAATTTGGTAATTATTACTCAGTTATATTTCTCTCTAACCATAGAAACAAAATTTGGATAGCCCGCTATATACACATTCAGATTAAAATGAATATTACCCATACAAAATTACACTGAACTACAAACACCATATTTAAAATTTCTATCCATAGAAAAGCTTTTTTTGCTGAAGTCTGGAAGCAGGGTCAAAATTTGTGTCATCGTCTCACCTGCAGATGAAGTGGTTACTGGTGTCTGTAGTACTCCTCCCGACGTAAACATAATTACAGTCCCATGTGATCCTGCCCTACGATGGCCTAGCACAAGCATAGTATTAATAGCATGGTTATAAATAAATACAATATGATTAGATTGTAGCAGTATTAGAGTTTATGGTGTAAAAAACTTAAGCGATTATTTGATGAATATGTCTCTCTTAAGAGTTTTACTATTAGCTATAGTAATGGTATACTGCACATACAATGGATTAAACTGACACACTGAGTATATAATGATAAGAAGTTAGTTTATACAATTCAGTAGAGGTGCAAATAATGATTGGAACATGGATATTTTTAAAATTTATATAATTGAAAATATGAACTTGAAAAATTTATCATTCAAGCAATGCATGGACAGATTTATCTACATCACAAAGAAATGTAATTTAGCTGAAAAAACTAATAGTTACACAATTTTCTTAAAGGCATATGTCAGATAAATGATAATGTAGGAAAAATAATTACACAATGTAAAGATACAATTCAAACAAAAGACAAAAAGTGGGATATTGTTTTTCATCAACATTCTTTCTCATGCAAAAAGTTAAATCATGCTAAAATGTTTTCTAATGAAATAAAATGATTCTAAGAAAAAGTACATTACAAACAGAATGAAACTTCATTCAAACAGAAACAAAAATTGTAGAACTTAAATGATATCTGTTTTCATTTCAAATGTACTATAAAATGTTTTATTAATAATTGAATATATCTTAAAGCAGAATTTTTGTTGGATATATTTAATATTTTAGTAGTATAAAGCAGTTTGTTTTAAAGATTAGTTTTTGTTGTCTCATCAATGAAGAAAATCAAAGGGATAAACTGATAGTTATGACGTAAATATACATGTAGTTTTACTTATTTTGTACATCCTTCAAAATCATCCCTTCATTCACTTTTGCCTATGTTAATTTTGTCCCTTTCAAAATAAGGCAAGTTGAAATAACATGTATATTGACATTTATTTTCAAACAACTTTTCAGATGTATTTGTACGAAAAAGAAATAAATCTGCTTTAATGTTGAATGCATTTTACTTCAGACAAAATTTTTGTTTGGATAAACAGGTTGTATGGCTTTTAATTTGTTAAGAATTCTTACTATCCTCTACAAAAATTCTGTTTTTAATGATATATCAATAAATATATCATTCATGTCCTATATAAGAAATCAAGGCAATGAAAATTTCAAAATAAAGAATTGTCTACCTTTGTAGGAATTGCCACTACTACCACTGCTACTGTTGGTTATCTCCCTTATATCACATTCCATAAGGCGACTGTCTGCTGAGTAACGTTTAAGATGATCTACAGGTGTGCCAGAACGAGAGGATGGTCTAGGATCATGAAGACTCTCTCTGCTGGCTGCTAATGATGCAGGGGCACTTTGTTGTCCTCTGGCTTGTTCATCCTAAAATGATGATTTGGGCTTTTCTGTATATAATCAATTAACTAAGCTCATATACATGTATATAAATACAACCATAGTATGAATAAGCATTTTTCATTTTTGAACATTTATTTTTCAACAAATATAAGCAGTTGTTAGTTGTTATTAATTTGTCCAATAATTACATCATCTTTGGTTAATATTTATTTCACATTTCTATTTCTGTTTTTCTGCTAAATCACCCATCTATAGTGCAACAAAAATGACATTAATTCTCATGGAACAGTGGCATTTTTGTAAATTGTGTAAAACTGACTGAACCTTTTGAATACAATGATATAAGCACTGTAAAAATAAACAAACAAAATACTGATATTGCTGTAAAATTTTATTCTACAGACGACAAATTTGACAACTTGTGTCTCTTCACAAAGGATCAAATCAAAACTACATCAATTTAACACCCATGGGACCTAATATTATAAGGTCATGTTCAATATCAGACATCTTTGTACAAAATTTAAAACTTGTAACTTGTTATGCCTGTTGGTTACTTTCAGTTACTCAAGCCTTAGGATTATCAGGTTACACTGTGTAAGAGGATTCTGTTCACACTTAGTTGTTTTCAAGCACTTGTCATTTAGCAGGAATTAGTGCAAACTGCCACAGGTTTAAGTTATAAAGTTTTCACATGTTTCAGATTTGCTTGTTGTAAGGTTTTGTTTTATCAGCATTTTTACATCTTTTCTCTGTATTTCTATTTTAAAAACAGATTTGAGATTCAACTAACATCCTCTTAAAAGAGACATGTTAAAAGTAGCATAATGAAGTGAGTAACAGTTATAATGCACCTCACTAAAGGCACATCTTTTGAAAGTTCATTTTCCCCAATTTGTCTTTACTTTCAGTAAAATGCTAACTCACCTTATTGGCGTACCTCTTTTTGACGCCAGAAATTGGTTGAACAAATAGTGGCTCAATGTTAGGTTTTTCTGTAATCCAAAAACATCTTGACCTATCAGTAACATTTAGAACACAGAAATTTCTAAATGGCTTTCTGTACCTTTCCTCTAGTAGTACTGAATGATTAACTAGTGGATTAGCTCTTGGTTGAAGTGGAGGAGGTGGGGACTAGAAGTCATCTTATCTTTCTTTTTCTTACCTCTAGTGAAACAGGAGGATTGATGGGTGGATTAGCTCTTGGTGGCAATGGAGGGGTGAGGACTGGAACTCATCTGATCTTTGTCTGATTGTGTCCTTACTTATTATCTTACCTCTAGTAATATTGGAGGATTGACGGGTGGTTTTAGTGAATGAAACTTATCTGATCTTTGTCTGATTGTGTCGTTACTTATTATCTTACCTCTAGTAATACTGGAGGATTGACGGGTGGATTAGCTCTCGGTGGCAGCGGCGGTGGTGGAGACTGGAACTCATCTGATCTCTGTCTAATTGTGTCGTTACTAATAAGTGTCCCTGAGCGTGACTCTCCTGTCTGTATACTACTCGTTGATGTATTAGAACTTGGTGGTGTGTTAGAGTATGTTGTTACAGGCACTGAACTGAAGCCTGAAATAGTGGGTAAATTATCTATATATAAGAACTTGGTGGTGTGTTACAGAATGTTGTAGTAAGGCACTGAACTGAAGCCTGAAATAGTGGACAAGTTATCTATATATAAGAACTTGGTGGTGTGTTACAGAATGTTGTCGTAAGGCACTGTACTAAAGCCTGAAATAGTGGACAAGTTATCTATATATAAGAACTTGGTGGTGTGTTACAGAATGTTGTAGTAAGGCACTGAACTGAAGCCTGAAATAGTGGACAAGTTATCTATATATAAGAACTTGGTGGTGTGTTACAGAATGTTGTAGTAAGGCACTGTACTAAAGCCTGAAATAGTGGACAAGTTATCTATATATATGAACTTGGTGGTGTGTTACAGAATGTTGTATTAAGGCACTGTACTAAAGCCTGAAATAGTGGACAAGTTATCTATATATAAGAACTTGGTGGTTTGTTACAGAATGTTGTAGTAAGGCACTGCACTAAAGCCTGAAATAGTGGACAAGTTATCTATACATAAGAACTTGGTGGTGTAATACAGTATGTTGTTACAGGCACTGAACTGAAGCCTGAAATAGTGGACAAGTTACCTATATACAAGAACTTGGTGGTGTGTTACAGAATGTTGTATTAAGGCACTGTACGAAAGCCTAAAATAGTGGAAAAGTTATCCATACATTAGAACTTGGTTGTGTATTAGAGTATGTTGTTACAGGCACTGAACTTAAGCCGGATATTGTGGCTGAATTATCAATGACCTTTTATAAACAAGAGCTGTCGCAGAATGGCAGCCAAATATACTCCCGCTCATTGAATCCTGAATTGATAAGGTAAGTGCAAATTTAAGTTGGTGTGGACACAATACAGGTGTGGACACAGTACAAGTGTGGACACAATACAAGTATGGACACAATGATATAATATTCAAGAAAGAACTTTTCACATGGGTTCCTATGAAAATACTCTGTTGAAATCAAACAAATATAAAATTCACCCTTTTTTAGCCTATTTGACATTTCATACAAAAATCATAAGCATTAGAGAAATTTCATTACAACACTTTGAAAACAACTTTTCAAGAGGATTACATGAAAAAAGTGTGTCTCTCCAACAGTTTGATTTCACAATATCTACGCTTTAAATTATTTCTTTGAAAAACAAAATCATTGCAGAAGGAATCAATGAAAGTCACAGTCAAATTATCTCCCCTTCATGGTTTTGAACATTTATTACATTCCTTCATGCACATCTCCATATAATGTCCTTCCGTTGTCTAAAGTTTCATTAAAATCCTTCAAGAGTTTAAGAGGAGTTGCGCTTATGAGGTTACCCATACATAGGGAATCAACGAAAAGCAAAAGTAGAATTATATCGCCTTCCTGGTTTCCAACAATAATTATATTCCTTCATGCACATTTTCATATAGTGTCCATCCTTTGTGTAAAGCTTCATCAAAATCCTTCAAGTGGTTTAAGAAATGTTGAGCTTAAGAGGAAACCCATACATATGAAATCAATGAAAACTCAAAAGTTAAAATTATCTCCCCTTTCCGGTTTCCGACAATAATCATATTACTTTGTGCACATCTGCATAAAGTGTCCTTCCTTTGAGTAAAGTTTCATCAAAATCCTTCAAGTGGTTTAAAAGGAGTTGTGCTTACAAGGAAACCCATACATAGCCAATCAACGAAAAGTCAAAGTCAAATTATCTCCCCTTTCTGGTTTCGGACAATAATTATATTCCTTCATGCACATCTCCATATAGTGTCCTTCCTTTGAGTAAAGTTTCATCAAATTCCTTTCAGTGGTTTAAGAGGAGTTGTGCATATGAGGAAACCCATACATAGGGAATCAATGAAAAGTCAAAGTCGAATTATCTCCCCTTCCTGGTTTTGGACAATAATTATATTCCTTCATGCACATCTCCATATAGTGTCCATCCTCTGGGTAAAGTTTCATCAAAATCCTTTAAGTGGTTTAAGAGGAGTTGCGCTTACAAGGAAACCCATACATAGGGAATCAATGAAAAGTCATAGTTGAATTATCTCCCCTTCCTAGTTTCTGACAATAATTATATTCCTTCATGCACATCTCCATATAGTGTCCTTCCTTTGTGTAAAGTTTCATCAAAATTCTTCAAGTGGTTTAAGAGGAGTTGTGCTTACGAGAAGTGTGGACAGACGGACGACCAGATGGACAGACAGACAAGGTCATTCCTATATACCCCCCAAACTTTGTTTGCAGGGGGTATAATAAAAGAAAATGTGTCCATGGGACACTAATGCCCCAATCATACAGATATATCGGCAAACAGGAAGTAGACCAGTGAGGAACTTGAAAAGGGGAGACACGGTACAACTCATCATACCAAAGCTTCAGACAAAATATCAAATCATTCCTGCATACACAAGCTAAGAAATACTTGACGAAAATTTGGAACGTATGTACAAATGTATAGACATAAGTACTGACAAGGGTAAAACTTAATGGCCCCGTAAATAATGGCAGGGGCATAAAAATCTCTCATTTAAGCTAGATTTCTACATAGGACAACACATCACATTTTTTAAAAACTTTTTAAGCAATCATTCCTTCCTTTTTTGTAAGCCTGAAAAGTATTCACACCTGAAGTAGACTCAGTTCAGATAGATTGCTTAATGTTTTAAACAGAACTTTACATGGGGATGCCATATATTTTACTATTGTTCTTTATGCTACATTTAAGATGTATTTTGTATCATATATGAAAGTAGGTTTATAAAAAATATTCTGTCTAGGTCATTCTGGCAATAAAGAAAAAAACAAAATTAAGCAATTGGATCAACTTACAGAGAAGAAGTGAATTCTGCAGTTCACAAAAAAACTTTAAAAGACAAAAAAATTATCTCTGTTGCATAAAATTTCAATATAAATCAAAGTTTCACCCATGATTTTTTTCTGTACATGTTTAGATGCTTTGGTATGTTGACTTTCTAGGTAAAATCTAGTCACTTGTCAGTTTTTTACATTGGTGTATGAGTCAAATGTAACTAGTATTAATAAAATGCTTCTTTTTCTAATACACCACTTCATATCTGATATTATTGATTTGTAATGCAAGTTTTATCAATGCCAATCTTCAAAGGTCAAATTTGTCTCAATAATTTCAGAATTCAAGTTATACTTTTTCATTTTTATGTAAAGTGTCCATAACTGTATCCACAAAGGCTTGTTTATCATGTAATTATTCCTGATGGTGCACTATTTTTTTTATTGTACACTGGACTTCAGACTATGATCAAAAACACCTACTGAAGTCTGGCGACCCACAGGATTGTTGATTGTTAGGATAAACAAGAGGTTCATCTGCTCCACGGAAAAACTAAAAATAAACATCAAAAATACTTACTGAAGTCTGGCGACCTACAGGACTGTTGATTGTTAGGATAAACAAGAGGTTCATCTGCTCCACGGAAAAACTAAAAATAAACATCAAAAATACTTACTGAAGTCTGGCGACCCACAGGACTGTTGATTGTTAGGATAAACCAGAGGTTCATCTGATCCACAGAAAAAATAAAAATAAACATCAAAAATACTTACTGAAGTCTGGTGACCCACAGGACTGTTGATTGTTAGGATAAACCAGAGGTTCATCTGCTCCACGGAAAAACTAAAAATAACCAGAAGTCAGTTTGTAATCAAACAATTTTTCACTCTTTGTATATTTAAATTTGGAAAAGTATCTATAACCAACAAAAACTTTTTCTATCTGAAGTTCCCTAAGTAAAGCTGAACATACAAGTATTACTACAAAATTCATTTAACTATCTTTATAATGTACATGAAAATTTTACTCTCATTTTCTATGCAACTTACAAGCATTTTTTGAGTGATTGGTAAAAGATGATTTAATTGCTGTTTATTACCTTTTGCCAAGATGTATTAATTGCTAACATAAGATTTTTCAGGAATGACTGGAATTCAGCATTTTAAGGCTCTCAAGGAAATTTTCAATTAATAAAAACACCATTTGGGAACCAATATTAGCATGATTAGGGGATGAAATCAAAATTGTGATTTTCAAATACTAGTCTTGTCATTGGGATTGAGAGCTGAAAAATCCCTAACTAAAAATCATCTGTATCATTACAAACCTACCTGAAATAAATGTCTCATTATCCTTGCAACTTCAACCATTGAAGGTCTCTCTGCTGGATTTCCTGACCAACATCTGAAAACAAAGAACAATATTAAATTTTAAATATATGCAGATTTATATATTTACTCAGAGAATGTGAAAAAATTGGACATAAAATTATCTCATGATCTTGCAAAATAGTCTTTTAAATCCAAGGTGACATTAAATTATAATGAATACAGAATTTATTGTATGTTGGCACTAAACCATGTTCTCACATCTATCCCTGTGCTATTGAAAACTCTTCTTCTTTACAAAGAACATACTAACTGGAAGTGCCTAACTAAAGTGTCATTCTGTATACATGTAAACAGACTGTAAATTGTAAAGTATTTCATAACATAAATTATTACACACTCTTTCATTAGGAGCCAATCAAAATTCAGATTTTAAAATCACATGATTTAGTTATTGTTATACTAAACATTTTGATAGTTTGAAATAATAATAATAATACAGTGGAACATGCCTAATCCGACACCCAAGTATTCCAACATCCTGTCAAATCCGACATAATTTTTTGGTCCTAAAGATAGCAATTAGATGCTTTTTAAACCTGAGTATTTCGATATCTTGCAGTGATTTAGCTAGCGCTCGTCACTTTCGCCATTGACGAATCTTTTTTGGAAGTGGCGAATATTTTAAGCCTGCAATTCGTCACTTGAAATTTCAAAAATCGCCAAATATTAAAGTATTATGTCCATAATCTTTGTCACTGTAATCTAATTGTCCAAACTGACACTTTAATTACACCTGTAATGCTAATTAAAGGATTAGTTCAGTTGTAAACAAACACCGTCGGTGATTTGTTTACCTGTGTTCCTGGCCTGTTATCATTAATTACCGGTCAATCAGAGGTAACCTGCTCACCTGTATGGCAATTAACTATCAGTTGTTTAAAATTATTAATGTTTTGAACATTTAAATCTTTTTTTTTCAGCAGAATTTTCATAATTAACAGGTCAAACTTCCCCTTTGAATTTTTGTTAAAAGATCACGTTTTTTGAAAGTTGGGTTATTTCCCTTAAATGATGTCTTTAAAATGAATTTATTTTTTTAGAATTGAACCTATGCTGATATTATAACAGAAAATTCATATTTTACCACTATTTAAGCTTAAAAAGTGTTTATAAACAACATTCGTTTGATATTTTGCAAAATAATTTCTTTTATAATACAAATTTATAGAAAGTTCTGTGTGTAATGAGTTATAGAAAGTTTAACTGTTAAATTAAAATTACCTGCTAACATTACCTCTTTCAATCTATGAAAATGTAAGATGCTACAGTTAATAGATGGTTATATAAAATTCAAAGAATAATTCTTTAAATGTCATAGGAACCAGAAAGAGTATTATAAATCTGGAACAATGATGTGCATATTTAAACCAAATACAGAAAAATTATAAATCATAAAATTAGTATCTCATACTACACATTGCGCCGCGAAATTTATACGCAAAAGTGACTAATGGTCCCAAATTCCTAGCTAAATCCCTGATCTTGTATAATCCGACAAATTTTAATGGTCCCACAGCATGTCGGGATAGACAGGTTCCACTGTAATAATAATAATATAATAAAAGTTTAAAGTTTAAATTCAGAAAAAAAATTTCAAGTAATACCTTGTCATAAGAAGTTCCAATGGTTTTGGCAAATTTCTGATCAGAGGTGGTCTAGTACCTGAAATAAATAAAAAAATAAAATAAATAAGGGGATTCATGATCTCTAATTAGTACAGGTTTGCTATTGAGAAACTAGAAAAAGGTGATCTGCTGATCACAAAAGTTACCCCCCGCCCATAGGCAATCCTAGCTAGTAGTTGCAGAAATAATCCCAAAATATTAAAAATTTTCCTTCAAAGCAAACTCAAGTTATCATCCGGAAACCATAAAATTCACAGATTTTTCCTTAGTCAAGGGCAATAACTCTGGAATGCAAAATCTGATCAGGGTCAAAATCGAACTTGACCTGTATTTTATGAATAGAAACATAATCACAAAATATTTAATTTTTCCTTCAAAGCAAACTCATGTTATCATCCGGAAACCATAAAATTCACAGATTTTGCCTAAGTCAAGGGCAATAACTCTGGAATGCAAAATCCGATCACGGTCAAAATCGTACTTAACCTGTATATTATCAATAGATACATAATCCCAAAATATCAAAACTTTCCTTCAAAGTGAACTCAAGTTATCATCCGGAAACCATAAAATTTACAAATTTTGTCTAAATCAAGGGCAATAACTCTGGAAAGCAAAATCCGATTACGGTCAAAATCAAACTTGACCTGTATTTTATCAATAGAAACATATTCTCAAAATATTAAAATTTTCCTTCAAACCAAACTCAAATTATCATTTGGAAACCATAAAATTTACAGATTTTGCCTAAATCAAGGGCAATAACTCTGGATAAAAAAATCCAATCACAATCAAAATCAAACTTGACCTGTATTTTATCAATAGAAACATAATCCCAAAATATTAAAACTTTCCTTTAAAGCAAACTCAAGTTATTATCCGGAAACCCATAAAATTTACAGATTTTGCCTAATTCAAGGGCAATAACTCTGGAAAGCAAAATCTGATCATGGTCAAAATTTAACCTGACCTGTATTTTATCAATGGAAACATAATCCCAAAATATTAAAACTTTCCTTTAAAGCAAACTCAAGTTATCATCCGGAAACCCATAAAATTTACAAATTTTGCCTAATTCAAGGGCAATAACTCTGGAAAGCAAAATCTGATCATGGTCAAAATTTAACCTGACCTGTATTTTATCAATGGAAACATAATCCCAAAATATTAAAACTTTCCTTTAAAGCAAACGTTATCATCCGGAAACCCATAAAATTTACAGATTTTGCCTATTTCAAGGACAATAACTCTGGAACGCAAAATCCGATCACGGTCAAAATCTAACTTGACCTGTATTTTATGAAAAGAAACATAATCACAAAATATTAAATTTTTCCTTCGAAGCAAACTCAAGTTATCATCTGGAAACCATAAAATTCACAGATTTTTCCTTAGTCAAGGGCAATAACTCTGGAATGCAAAATCCGATCACGGTCAAAATCGAACTTGACCTGTATTTTATGAAAAGAAACATAATAACAAAAAATTAAATTTTTCCTTCAAAGCAAACTCAAGTTATCATCCGGAAACCATAAAATTCACAGATTTTGCCTAAGTCAAGGGCAATAACTCTGGAACGCAAAATCCGATCACGGTCAAAATCAAACTTAACTGTATTTTATCAATAGAAACATAATCCCAAAATACAAAAACTTTCCTTCAAAGCAAACTCAAGTTATCATCCGGAAACCATAAAATTTACAGATTTTGTCTAAGTCAAGGGCAATAACTCTGGAACGCAAAATCCGATCATGGTCAAAATCAAACTTACTCTGTATTTTATCAATAGAAACATAATCCCAAAATACAAAAACTTTCCTTCAAAGCAAACTCAAGTTATCATCCAGAAACCATAAAATTTACAGATTTTGTCTAAGTCAAGGGCAATAACTCTGGAACGCAAAATCCGATCACGGTCAAAATCGACTTGACCTGTATTTTATGAATAGAAACATAATCCCAAAATATTAATACTCTCCTTCAAAGCAAACTCAAGTTATCATCCGGAAACGAAAGTGTGACGGACGGACGGAAAGACGTCCATTATATATTATAAAATCGACTTGACCTGTATTTTATGAATAGAAACATAATTCCAAAATATTAATACTCCCCTTCAAAGCAAACTCAAGTTATCATCCAGAAACGAAAGTGTGACGGACGGATGGACAGACGGACGGACAGACAGACGGAGGGACGGACAGACAAGAGGAATCCCATATACCCCCACCTTTTAAGGCGGGGGTATAAAAATGCAAAGGGAAGTGAGGTGTGAAATGTTTTGCAAATTTTAGCCAAAAAACCATTTTACTCTAAAATAAATCTGTTTTGGATTTAAGGGGCTGTACACCGCTATGCCTCCCTTAAAGCTACTAAAATTGTCTTCTATGGGACTATTAATACCCCAATTAGAGCATGCTTGATTCCCCTTCACTTAATAAAGTAGAAGCTGTAACAAGAGTTGATTACAGACAAAATTGGTACTCTACTAATAGAATATTGTTACAAAATGACAATTAAAGCTGAACTAGCCCTAACTGAAACTCACCATTATGTACTGCCCACATAATTCTGAAAGCTGGTCCTCCAATTTCATCAAAAGGTTTACGTCTAGTTATAACCTCCCATAAGATGATACCAAAACTGAACACATCACATTTCTCACTGTACATATTACCTGAAAATAGTTATTCAAAATTATAATCATTATTCAACATTCACCTTTTTTACATCAAAGGAATTCTCTAACAATCTGGTGGTCCATGTGGGGTTACCACTGCACTATCAGGTTTTGTTTTGTGACCTTGTGATAACAGGAAAATTCACACACAAGGAATAATTTCTTAATACAGTCCAACTTTGATGGCTCGAACACCCTCAGGACTGATGAAAACAGTTTGAGCTAGAGGGCTGTTTGAGCTATCAAGGTCAAACTGTGTTTAATTTGGAACATTAAGGTCCAGAAAAAGGGTTCAAGACATCTATGGTGTTTGACTTATTGCAGTTCGGGCCATCAAAGTTCAACTGTGTGTGAAAGTGTCAGTTTAGCGCAAACAAACAAAATAGTGCATAAGTGATGTTAGTCCAGAAAAGCCTGAATGTGGATTCTTATAATGACCACTGATGGCACATCCTGTGTTGGATTCTTATAATGACCACTGACGGCACATCTTATGTTCATTACTTGTTTCTATGAGATTCATATGATGCAGCTGATGAAAAGACACATGGATAAACAAGGGTAAGACAACATGCTACCAACTTCACATAGTAAAAGCATAAAATATTTTGCAAATTTAAGCAGAATGTAGTCAACTGAATGAGAAAACAGCTTTGAGTGAAAAATGGATGAATTGATTGAATATGCTGACAACTTTGAGATGAACAAGGAATTATAAGAGATATGTGAACAAGGAATAGAAGTCTGAAAGGAAAAATATGAAATACTGCATAGCTGTAAATTATCTTTTTAATGAATGTGCAAATAAACAAGAGCTGTCGCCGAATGGCAGCCAGATATACCCCCCGCTTATTGAACCCTGAATCGATATGGTTAGTGCAAATTTAAGTGGGTATGGACACAATAAAGGTGTAACAACTTTTAGTGCTTTAGGAGGAGTTGCACTTACTAGGTTACCCATACATAGAGAATCCATGAAAAGTGGAAGTCATATTATCTCCCCTTCCTGGTTTCGGACAATAATCATATTCCTTCATACACATCTCCATATAGTGTCCTTCCTTTGTGTAACGTTTCATCAAAATCCTTTTAGTGGTTTAAAAGGAGTTGCGCTTACGAAGTAACTCATACATAGGAATCTATGAAAAGTCGAAGTCAAATTATCTCCCCTTTCTGGTTTCGAACAATAATTATATTCCTTCATGCACATCTCCATATAGTGTCCTTCCTTTGTGTAAAGTTTCATGAAAATCCTTCCAGTGGTTTAAGAGGAGTTGCGCTTACGAAGTAACTCATACATAGGGAATCTATGAAAAGTCAAAGTCAAATTATCTCCCCTTTCTGGTTTCGAACAATAATTATATTCCTTCATGCATATCTCCATATAGTGTCCTTCCATTGTGTAAAGTTTCATCAAAATTCTTCAAGTGGTTTAAGAGGAGTTGCGCTTACGAGGTAACCCATACATAGAGAATCCATGAAAAATCAAAGTCAAATTATCTCCCCTTGCTGGTTTCGGACAATAATTATATCCTTCATGCACATCTCCATATAGTGTCCTTCCTTTGTGTGAAGTTTCATCAAAATCCTTCAAGTGGTTTAAGAGGAGTTGCGCTTACAAGAAGTGTGGACAGACGGATGGACAGACGGACAGACAGACAAGGTGATTCCTATATACCCCAAACTTTGTTTGCAGGGGGTATAAATATCATCCTACCAAATTACTAAAATATATCGTGTATCAAAAGATCCTAGAGTATGATGTCATGCTCAATTTTTTACCCGGAGGGAACACCAGGATATAGAAATAGGACCTAGTATTTCCGGCTTGCGGGGTATGACCCCTCCTAAACGGGGCTGACCCCTAGGGAACCCTGGGATATAGATATTAGGACCCATTCCGTGGTTGTGCGGAAATAATAAATACACGACCCATCTTTTGGATGGGATGTAAACTCAGGTCCACGTGTTGGAAGAAATGCCATGCTTCCTGCACGTTAAAGAACCCTTGTAGCAAGCTCTTTTTTGAGTGGTCTGTAGGTGATGGGCTACAAGGCTAAATTCTCCGCCCCTTTTGATTTCACCCTACTTTTCCAGTGGCAGTCAGAATTTCCTGTCCCATGACCCTTTCCATACCACAAAGTGATTATTTATTAACAAACTTGCTCTCGTCATGATATAGCTGAAATATTGCTCAGTAGACGTTAAACAATAATCAATCAATCAATCAATCATGCTCAATTTTGATTGAATTGGCATTTTCTTTGACAGAGGAAGTCTATTTTGTGACTTAAGACCAGATGATTTACATGTTTAGCCTTAAGTATGAAATAAAATCATTTTTGTACCTTCAAATACTTCTGGTGCCATCCAAGCAGCGCTGCCTTTGTTATTGGTCATATGTGTCTGTATATCACATGCTGTACCAAAGTCACATATCTTTAACACGGTTCCTCCCATAATTAACAGTAAACTGTAAAAAAAAATTAAAGCATGAGATATCATCACTACTTCAAACTCTAATGTCCACCAATTCATTTCACTGAAAAACCCTGGTAATTCCTACTGTAACTAAATCCTGAATATCAATTTCTTCCAGTTCTGCACCCTTCCCTACAATTCACAAATTTGTCCCTTCAAGCTCACCAGAGTTCATGTGTACCTTGACACATTTGATTCTTAATCTCTCATTATTATCTCTTCCTAATAAAGTCACTCCACACTCCAAGCTACTTGCAAAGATGAGCCTGTGTCTTTCAAAAATATTGAGAGAAAATTCTTAAAATTAACATGGAAACTAATCTCTTGAAGCTAACTCAATGCTTTATTCCTGTCTGAACAATCCTTTTCATCACAAGATACCAAAATTTGTAACATCATAATGTTCACTTATAAGACTAGAAGAACCCTGAATTGGAAAGTCTCAGGGCAATTTAAATTGCCCATAATAGACATTGTTTTGCACGTACATGCCAGTGAGACTTTTTTAATTTACTATATACTACCGGAAGTCTCTCTAAAAATTTACAAGCATGTGGCTACACAACTTGTGCTTGTGTTCATATCTTGATAAAAAAAACTTACTTTGGAGGTTTCAGATCTCTGTGTATTAAAGCTTTAGGTTTTATGCCATGTAAATATTCCACACCTTTAGCACATTGTAACATCCTGGGCCTAAAGAGCTATAGTGTATGTGTTAAACCTTGATAAAATAAACTTACTTTGTAGGTTTCAGATCTCTGTGAATTAAAGCTTTAGGTTTCATTCCGTGTAAATATTCCAGACCTTTAGCACACTGTAACATCCTGGGACTACAGAATTAGTGAATGTGTCAAACCTTGATAAAACAAACTTACTTTGGAGGTTTCAGATCTCTGTGAATTAAAGCTTTAGGTTTCATTCCATGTAAATATTCGACACCTTTAGCACACTGTAACAGCCAACTCAATGCATGGGCAGCATTATATATTGGTTGTGGTCCAGCACCGTGTAAAACTATTAAAACAAGTAATCACATTATTTATGTTAAAACTGAATGCAGTATAATGTCAAAAGGATAATATTGAATATTGACATATATTTAATGACACAACGTACACATCATTTTAGATCTCAAAATGTGAGAGAATCCGAGGCTCTATGTAGTTGAACGTTAAACATAGTTTTCAAAGTTAACTTCTGAGAACCTTAAGCACTATGCTAGGGATACCATATGAAATATTTGTTAATTTGTTTTCTCTAATGATATGTGAAGTTTAAACCAGTTCTGACCCGTTTGTTAAAATTTTCATAATCAACGTATGTTGAATTAAGCCCCGTGCTATTTCCCACCACATCTATTCAGAATACAATTCTCGATATTTATCATTTATCATAAGAGAAAAAGATAACATCACTTTATCCAGATTATTACCATATTTTATCCACTCTCGATAGTTACTTGTAAATTTAAAAATTTTAAATGCTTGGCAAGACTCGCAATTAAAATCTAACTTTCTCTAGTGGATAAAATATCTTTAAAAACAAATTTGGAAACAGGTAAAAAAATTATACCATTCAGCACAGGGAGAGATACTAGTTGTCCATAGTTTTCAGACTTATGTCTGGTGGTTTAACCAATTATGTTACGGTCACCATACTAAATACACTTGAAATTTACTACAAATTTCCATACCATACTTGTGCAAATCTGAAAATACAGCTTAAACTTGGCGACCTCATTGACAAAATAATTCTCTGGGCCTTTTTAACAGATATTTAAGATATGCTATGTGCAATAAAAGGGTTAGTGAATAAATATTGAGGAATATTATCCTTTGTGGAATATACATTGTGGTTTGTTTCCATTGATTTACTCATTTTTTACTTTTTTGGGGCCATTTAATTTAGAGCTTGCTACAGTACACACAGAGTGTTATAATGTATTGGTAAGGTGGGCTGCAAAAGTAAAATATATGATTCCAAATGCCAACAGTGATGAAAATCATCTCTTATAAACCTGTTAGTATCAGAAAATTAATAAAGCCAACGTGGCCATATGGTCTAGAGTGCTGGACATAGTGCAAGCAGTGTAGCCATAGTTCACATTAAAGCAGGGGTTCAAATCCAGCTGTAGAGCTTGCTGGATTTTCCGATGCTTACAAGTTTAATATGATAATTTTCATCACTGTTGGCATTCGGAATCATATACTCTACCTTTGCACCTCGCCTTACCAATGCATTATTATTCATATTATAGAGCTGTGTGCAACACTTTAATCTATAATGCTGAATTATATATCACTAAATTATTTATATTTATAACATACCATTATAAAGAGATCCACCTTCAGCATATTCCATGACAAGACAGACCTAAAACATTAAAACAAATACAGTGCAACCTGTCTAATCCAAAGCACTAAAGGACCATAAAAACGTGTCAGTTTATTCAGGATGTCGGAATACTGTGTATGATTACTCAGTATGTTTGTTGTACCGATAACACGTCAGATTTCACAGGGTTTCAAAACACTTCAGTGTTGGATTAGATAGGTTTCGCTCTGATTTCATTTTATTCATTGTTATTACAGCAATGCTATATTTCAAAATTTATCTTTATTTTACCTGCATATTATTCCAATTTTTTTTTAAACTTTTTTTTATATAATTTATATTTCATAAGATATTGCATGTGTATTCTATGACTCATTTAACAGATAATGACAAGTATGGTACATGCACACATGTGCACTTTACTTATCAGGAAGCAGAAAATAAACAGAGGAGTTCTTTATAAGTCAGTGAACTCTGCTTAATGTCACTGACCTAAATTCTTAACTCTCTACTAGCTAGTGAAAATATATACTAGAATGTGTGTTTTTTACAACTCTATTAAGTAAAATTATAATTTTTCTCTGTACACCAAATAATTTGACATATTTGACTAAGATTTATACTATAACTTATCCAAGATTCTGATTACTGCAAAATATTCATCAATTGACAAGTGATCCAACAACTAAGTAATTCACGAATACGAGCAGCACATTAGTGAATTACAGCATTTTTCGATCATGAGTTCAATATTTTCATTACCAGAATCTAGAATTAGTTTATATTATTCTTATTATATAGATCTACTCTAACACATATTCAATAATCTAATTTAAGATTCATTTCATGAACTGCGCGTTTGATTTTAATCCCTTTCATTGTGACATCACTTCCTCGAGTGAAATTATGGAAAATAATTTCACAGTTAATTATCACTTTTATTTCACTGAGAAATTTCAATTTTTCACTGCAATCTATATAATTATATATCTTAACATGTAAAATCAATTTTAGACATTGAAAATATAATTTACTAAATGTATTTTTATTTGATATGATGTAAAAAAGTGATGACGATAATTGGTCCTTCATTACACATCATAAGTGACTAATTAAGCAATCGTTCTCTTATGATTGGGCATTTTTTCATCTCCTAGCATGAAAAAATATTTGTGATTCATAACAAGATTTTCATGTTGGAGTTAGATAAGAACTAGTAATATGACTTTTCCTGTTCTTTTTGTAAATCCTGAGGAAAGTTATTTTTTGACAATTCCAAATGTTTATCATCAGATTTCGACGTCCGTGATCAACATTGATAGGAAAAGTTCTTGGCAATTAAAAGAAATTAATAACGTCACAAGCAAACAAACAACAAAAAACAGCTGAACACAGAATAATTCCAAATGAAATTGTAACATTCATTTTCATTGGTCAACGTCATGAATAGCAAACAGAAGTATTTTTCTATATTTCTGTTTGCCCATTAATTGTCTCCGCAAAAATAGACAGCAGCAAATAAAGACATCGTTGATACTGATCACGCAGTTTTTAACGTACAAAATTGGAATTGTAAGGATTAAACACTGATTTTTAGGAAATTATGTATGTATAAACTCCAGCAACTCATTCACAAACTTTACATTTCTAAAGTCCTTTGAATTTTATTCAGTTTGTAAGTGGGCTGCTGGAGTTTATACATAGATGATTTCCTAAAAATCAGTTTTCAATCCTATAATATTTTTTGCAATGTAGATACAAATTACACAAGAATAGGTTTAATAACTCAAAAGAACTGTGTGTCTCCAGATATCAACACTCTGTATGTAATTTTGAATAAATTTGCCAAAGGCTCATTTATTATCATGATTATATTGTGAAATTACATAACTCAAGTACATTGTAGATGTCCACTGACATACAAACTTTCATTCCTTATAAAATCTATAAAAGTATATATAATTACAGTTGGAGGTTTGGTACAGGCTCCATACAACTTGACAATATTTGGATGGCCAACTCTTGACAACTGTTTCAGTTCTGTCATAAATGCTTTTCTTTCGGATTCGGTCTCGATAAGTTTGACAGCTACATCTTTGCTCTTCCATTTTGCTCTGCTAACAACTCCAAATGCTCCCTTTCCAACAACCTGGCAAAATACAGATGTACATGTATAAAAGATATATAAATCTCTGATACAGTTGGTGCAAAAAATTTCTGCTCAACCCCCTTTTTTGCAAATTATGTGGCACAATAAAAGAGATATCCTTCTATTGTATCTGCACATTTTGCTTTTGAGCTTCACTGTTTTGTAGTTCTTTTATAACGTCGCAAGAATTCTGCCAACTTATGCTTTGTGCTTTTATGACGTCACACAATTCCTGCGATTTTTTCCCCCCAGCTATACCAAATATAACATATCAAACAGCCAGGGAAGGCACTAAAACAAGTGATCATTCAGTTACCTTTAACATATATAATACACAACATAAAAAGAGACGTATGTTGAGGTCTCTAATAATTTGTACTAATGGTCTATAGGAAGGTTTGCTGTGACGTCACAGATTCAAAAAAGTAATAGTAGTAATTGATAAGGGTCATAAAAATGTAATTTTCAATGAGGAACATCGGTCAGTTATCTCCCTGTACCAAGTTTGTTATATATGGTTAAAGTGGATTAACGTAATGTTAGATAGAATGAGGAACATCGGTCAGTTATCTCCCTGTACCAAGTTTGTTATATATGGTTAAAGTGCAGATGATTTTAATTACCACTAAAATACCCTCTTTCGATATTAAAATTACAAATCATCTCCACTTTGACCATATAAAACTAACTTGGAACAGGGGGGATAACACACCGATCTTTCTCATTCACTCATACGAAAATTTTAATGAGATATCTAGATAATTCCTTTTGATCGAAATTTTGGAATGTTTACACTTTTACAGGGTGTTAATTTTTTTAATATACTTATTTTCTAAATTTATATAACATGTATAATAAGAGTTTTTGTTTAAGTATACAATTTTCGTCAATTTGGCATTTTTTGAAACCACATAATTAAAAAATTTTCTGCTGGATATTATTTTAAAAAATAAATCGGCAGAAAAAATATGAAAATCCTGAAGTTTATTACGGATTTTACAGATCCAAAGTCAGATGGCTAATAACAGTCAGGGATCCCACTCCTTAAAGTAAATTTAATTTACTTTTACAAACAAGTTTTTCATGAAAATTATTATCTCCCTTGTACAATTTCAGTATTTAAAATAAATTTACCTATACAAGTAAATAGAGAGTTTAACAGAAATTCTCCATTCACTGAGCAATGATAGGCTTTAGATGACCTTAAAGATGACCAAATAGAATCTTATATAAGAATATATAATGTAAATCATATTATCAGCTATTCCAAAATAATTACCTTTATTAGTCCCATGGGTGCCTATGTTTGAGAGCTTGGGTCTTTTTAAGAAAGTTGTGCGCCTAGCAAACACCTGTGCTAATTAAAACTTCAAGGATTGAACTCTAAATAAAAATTATCCTATTTGCAATGAAAATTCATGTGTTATCACAAAACCGTTTTGAATTTAGCCATTTTCACTAAATTTACCTATACAAGTAAAAATAATTAACAGCTAAATATGTAACTGTGTCAAGTAAGTAGAGTTTACTTGTGCAAGTAAATTTAATTTACTTCCACCAGTTAGGTCCCTGACTGAATAAAAAAGTACAAAAGATCAGAAATTCTTTTACATTGTTAAATATAGTCTCAGTATGACTTTCCCAGCCAAAAATGCTAATTTGCATATATGAAATTAGATTTTGTGACATCACTGATGAGGTTCGCGAACCTGAATCTGGGTCTGTTTGCTTACCTCCCTGTTCACCTTATTACCTGTTCTCTCAGGGTCCCTTCGCCCACATTCCAGTTTGAACAGGGTCCATTCACCCACCATAAAATATGCTAGTCAATATTTTATCTAAGAAATATTTCTATGATTTCACAGACTGACAATGCAACGTTGGCTTTGTCTCATTTCTTATGTGAAACACGGTAGAATGCATATGGAGAAATGTTTGTAGGAAATTAATTTGAATTGAGCTTCATTTATGCCAACTATAATTCCTCAGGCACACATTACAGAAAACAGTATAGGCAGGGACTAACTGTCTTAAATCACTCTACCTTTCTTCATATTTCTGTTTGTTTATTGTCATGATTGTCTTGTGATGTTTTTATTTCCAAAAAAAAGGACGAAATGAGAAAAAAAAATATAATATTACTGCTTTATTCTGAAATTTCTCATTTCATGATTTATGCTGATGCAGAAATAAGAAATAAAGTTGCATTTCATGATGATTCAGTGACTATTTTTTACTTAAGGTAGATAGACACTGTTGCGCTGCGCAATTCAATCGCACATTAGAAAAATTAAGAGTCGGATTCAGGATAGGTTTGATTTTCGGCCTGGAACTATAATTTGACGTCTTTTCCTTTGTGACGACATAGTCATGATAGTTGAATGACAGATGCAAAACGTCATATTTCATTTACTTTGCCTCGAATTAACTCCCTTTTCCCGTAAATAATGTTTAATCCGGAAACTTTGTTAAATATCAGCATTAGAGAAATATTTATTTTTTTATTGTAACTCATAAAGTACATCATAAACTGTCTGTTCTCAAAAATACATCAAATTGTCATTGATAAAAAGTTAATTTCTATTAAGCTAAAAATTGCCTTTCTATATTTTTCCAGTGCATTCTATGTAAATTTAGGTGAAAAATGGCTAAAATGAGCAAACTTTGATCTCAATTCTAGAAAAAGCAAGCATGGTGACCCATATTTTTTATTACAGATTTCAAGTAAGTAGGATTGGTTCTTCAATTGTGCCGACTTACAACAAAATCTCATGAATATTAATATTACTGTCTATCTACCTTATTATAGCTTTTGGCTGCAATATTAGCATGAAAGAACATGCAGTGAACAGAAAAATATGCTCAATTCTTAATAATTTTAATCAAAATTTAGAAATTATCACAATAAATAAGTAAATGTTAAATCACATCAGAGACATATGGTTACTGTTATAATACAATATGAATGTCTCTTATTACAAATTGCAAAACAAACAATTTTGCATAAATCAGCACTACCAAGTTGACAATCATTGCGGGCTAATTGTAAAAATTAAATATTAGACATCAACAACAGACCATATCCGAGTTCTGGTATTCAGATTCACCAGTTGTTGTTTGTACGCCCTATGTATGTATACGTCACAAAAGTGTCCGCTCCTTGTGACCAAATTCACGACGTTTTATTCTTTAAGACGTTACGTTTTCTATTCTGTGACGTATTGAAAAGTGGTCTGGTTATAAATCCCGATAACATAGGTCTGATATGGTCTATTAGGTAGTACATCTTAATTCAGACCTGATTTTAGGTCACAAAGAAAAAAGCTGAACATTTTTGGAATGGGATATGAGGGTCGCTACGCGGCCCGAATACGCGACTTAGTCACGTTTTTACGGCAGGGGGCCCCAGAAGCTCTGGCCTAAATGGTGCCAAATCCTGCATTCTGGGGTTCTCCCGAGGCTAATTTGAGATTTGAAAAGTGTTCATTTCTATATCCCTAAAATGGGTTTTCAGTTTTCCTCTCCATCTAAAATTTAAAATGTCCACAACTGAAGTCCCATTTTAATAAAATTGTGCCCGCTGAACAAAGTGAGAGTTTACTCAGTAACATCGTTTCAAAAGATGTTTGACACAGCCCACATGGATTTATTGTCTGGATCAAAGAGATGCTTGTAATTGCATTAAAATTCGTATTACTTACAACGTTTTACTGATAATTGTCTAAAAGTCGGACCACAACGGAAATACAATGAAAATAATCCGGATTTTTGGATAAAAAGAAGAACGGAAAAACGTATTTTCAGGCGGAATTTGATGATTCAAAAAGCGGAATTCCGCTTTAAAGCGGAAAAAAATCAGGTCTTCATTAATTGCAAAGCAAGCAAAACAAACCTAATTATTATATGGGGAGCAAACGAACCTACTTGGTGGGCAAATGGCCCATTGATGAACATGAATATCGGGTTAATAGACAGGGACCCACAACTGAAGTCACACGAAAATTGTAATTTTTACGACATATGAGTTTTACGACATTTGTCGTAAAACTGTATTAGCGGCTTTGAGTTTTTATTTAAGGCTTAAATATATTGTTTTCACTATTGTTTTTCTGGTGCAGTTTGCTTGTAAATTGTGGCATGTGATTGTGGTTCCTGGCCATTGTGGGTGTTTGCTGTTATCCTGTTTTTGTAATGTTTATGTTGTAATTATTGTTGATTCCTGTGTACTTGTACATTGGTGAAGATGAGGCATTATTATTAAAGTATTATGGAAATTTGATGTGTGACCTAAGTTTAATGCCAATATCAAGTTGCCTTACAGCCTACAGGTGTCTGCGTTATTTTTCCAGTTTGAGATTTGTGCATGGAATGAGTAAGTGTCTGTATTTCAGTTAGATTTACCTAAACCATATCACATGCATATTAACAAAACAGGGAAAAGATACCTGCAATTGTAAAATAATGTTTTATAGGAAAGACATGGACTGGAGGATGTTGAGGAAACTCAAGACCCTTATTCACCTCATAAAACTCTAATTCCTTGAATTCTATAACCTCAACAAAGCCCTGTGTTGGTTCCATTTTGATTTGAATAAATGTGTCCGTGGTATCCACGAAAAAAATATGTCAAGATTTTCTTTCCCATTTCAGGGCGAACTGAAAGTTGATGTTGCCATTCCAAATCTCGGTGTACTCACGCGAGAGATTGAATACCTTATTAGTTGTAAAGTGTTCATTCTGAGAATCCAGAGACTCCAGGTAGTCGAAAGTAGAGGGGAAGAAATCTCCAGTCGTTTTAAACTTATTCCGATTCCATTTGGAAACATCATAGACATACTAGTCTTTGTAAAAAAATCTGACCACTAAATGCAAAAAATGGACAAATTAAAAGAATAATAATTTGTTTTATTTGCAACATTTAATAGTGGTACGAAAAGGATCTATTTTGGTATCGTCTCATTAGTTACCGTATAAAAGATACATACAGATATAGTTGAACAGTTTCAAAACTGTAATAAAATTACCACACAATAACATTAAAATATGTATTTTTATTGCTCTGAATTTATAAATACGTTTATTTTGTACTTATTTTACTTCTTTTTGTGTAAAAATAAGGTTATTTAGGTTTATTTGAGTTTATTTGAGTTTGTTTGAGTTTATTTGAGTAAAAAGACGTGCCCCGGAGGGATTCTAGCTTATATGAGATCTGACTTAACAGGGGATAGGAATATCGAGACCATCCGGCCTTAGAACAATACCATAGAAAACTTTTTCCTTTATAGATCGACCGTAGAGGGATTCTAGCTTATATGAGATCTGACTTAGCAGGGGATAGGAATATCGGGACCATCCGGCCCGGCTTAGAACAGTTCGGCCCTATGTCAGTCCGACCTTATGACAATCATACTGAAGAATTAGCGACACTGATAACAGACCACCCGTGTCTTCTCACCCGGGGTGTCACCAATGAAATGATCGTCTGATTGACAAAGGAAATAACGGGAATTTTATGGGTGTCCTCGATTATTCTGTATTTTTCATTTTATTATAAATCTAAAATCTTATTAAGTGATACTTTCATTTGCTGCATAGATTTATCTTTCTGGTGATATAAAAATAATTAATTTCAAGTTTTTCCTTCTTGTGTCTCCGATGTTTTAAAAATCGTGTTCTAAAATCGGCCTATTTTACAGTAATAGCCAACTAAAATATATAGCAAAAAAGAAAGGGTGGTGTTCGTTGAAAAATCGTAGCAAATTAAATATACATATGAAATACTATTAAGTGATACCATGAAATTTGTCTTAAATTACGCGTATTTTGATATAAGAAAATATTTTTTGAATTGAGGATTTCTGGTGTCTCCGGCAGTTTGAAAATGGACCAGTCTTCTAATACTGGCAAGTAAGTAACAGCCCTGTCATAGACTTTATATAATTGAAATTGGGTGGCTATTTCGAAATACACTGAGGATTTTTTTATCTTATTGTTTATTGTTTTTGTTGTTTAAAAAATCGGAAAAAAAGGTTTATGAGAGTGAAATCAATTATGATGATTTTAAAGGTCACAATATTTGTAAATATTAGCGATGCTTTATATCGTTTCCATTAAAAAGAAAATAAATTTACAAATGTTATTCGATGTCCCCTTTTCGAATACACAAAACGTCAATGGAGCTATACACACCTTTTTACCGAATGCATAAAACAGTTTGTTGTGTTGTTTTATCAATTTAAAAATAAAATGAAAATGGTAAAATGTAACTTTTGTTTTTATAATTATGTCATTTTACTAAATTACAACGGGATACAGCTAATTTTTTCACACTGGAGTTCGAATATTTACTCTGGCCAAAACTCGTGCTGTGATTTCGTGTTATCTTTCTTATCCGTGTTTTTAATAAGGGTTTAACAAAATATGATATTAAAGTTTTACTTTTAATCGGTCTTGGATGTAAAATGGGTAAAAAAAGGGGGGATGCATTTTTGTAATTGGCTTCATTGCTTAGTACGAATTATAAACTTATTGTAAGGTTTATTGCTCATCAGTGAAGGCTTTACGGAGAACGACAATAAAAGCGTTGTTCCGTTGCGGATGTAATCCAATTATACATTGGGGGTTTTTGTCTAGTATAAAATGGGTACATTTACTCCATTTTCCATTATTTTTCATTTAACTTTATAGTTTTGGCAGCAGAGAGTTTCACAATCTACCTTTAGAATGTTAATGTTTTTTCTGGTTACCAAACCAAGTAAGTTGATGGAGTCAAACCTTGTTTGTTTGTTTGTTTGGTACGCGTTTGCCGTTCTTCTTTTGACAAATTTGGGTTCATACCCGCCTTACGTTTACTAAACTATTTTCCTGTCCAGAGTACCACGCTTCATATCGTGATTG
>MJUU01023297.1:36310-47278 GCA_002080025.1 Modiolus philippinarum
GGGGGGGGGTGCTTGGGCGATTTTGTAAATAAATAATTAAATCTTGATATTAGATCTTACTTCTCATGAAAATAAATAATTCAATTTTGATTTGAAGAATAAAGTTTTTGTTGCAAATGGAAATAAATAATCTGAGGTGACATCGGTGAAAATAAATAATTTGTTCGAGATTTTCATGAAAATAAATAAATTTTCTAGGCAATCACCCAAGCCCTCTCCTGAAAATCAAATGGTCGTCCCCTTAAGAAGTTTTATAACATATATGAATATTTGATATCTAAATATGGTGTTACTCGCTAACAGCTTATTACTATGGGCATTTCTAATCCTCATTTTTACGGAAATGTTATTAAAAAATGCCAGAAACTGACTAAAATCCAGAAAAAACTGGGATGTAACTTACATTCTTTACGTAATAGGGGCTATTGACAATATACTCTACTTGCATCCGTTAAATTAGCTTTGAGATCTAGTGACCTAAAAATGTTACTTAAATACTAGCCTCTCACAGATACTGTCGATGTCTACTGACAATGATTCTTGACAAAATCCTTCGGGAAATTTTGAGTTTGAATTTTCATCCGTAATGCGACAGTGTTCTATCAGCAGACTAGGCTCCTTGAGCTAGCCAACAGATTAGCGGCAAGCACCCCTCGACCCATCTTTCAAAATTACGTATTGTCATTTGCTCTCCTTCCAATATTGTGGTCATGGAGTTAGTAGTCTATCTCTATTGGGTTTTATTCGTATGTCTATTATAATATAGGGAAACGGGACAGATAAATGGGAGGCTTGGGTACCCATAAACCGGTTTAACCCTACCGCTGGTTTTTGCTAGTGCCGGTACCAACTCCGGCTGTCCCGAGTTCCTATCGTTGTTTACGTTTTTCCTTTGTCTTATTTGTTTTTTTTGTGTAGTTCCCTGGTCACCAGAGATTATTGAATGTGATTATAATTTCCAGCCATTGTATACGTTTCCTGTTGTCCCTCTCATTTCATCAAAACATATTTAGACAAGATACCGTTGCCTATATTTTATTCTTTTCGAAAAATAACATGCACAAATGCGGCAATATTCCTTATAAATTCTGTTTCTCTATCAACATAGTAAGGAATAAAGCTACATGGTTTGTTTTTTGACAAATGTCGACAATGAGGTTTACACGTTAGCTTTCGTGTTCTTTGCAACACTTCCAATTCAGCTCAAAGTTTGGTAAAAATGGAAGGTGCATGTCGTTGACACAACGCCCTTTCCCGTGTATCTTGATTTTATGACAGTAATTTATTCATTCTTCTGTTTTAGGTGGTTTATATCATTGATGTCCTGAGGACTGTATTGGAAATCATTACAGCCATGGCAGATAATAATATACTTAAATCTGATCATATTATTTCCGATGAAGTGAAAAGGTTAGGACTTACAGCGCATGTCAATCACAAACTTACAAAAGATGAACAATACTTGCAGGTTGAATTTCAGCCTAAAATAAGAGTTCGTCGGCGCTCTTCTGAATTGAAAGACACTTTTAATACTGCAAAAAGGACAAATTTGTGTGAAAATGAAGGTCTGCATTTAGTTGACACCCGTATTTCGTCAACCAGTGAGACACAATCTGTTGATGACCTTGATAAACTCTCTGACGTGTGTCAGAAAAGACAGAGTCGTGATCATGATTCAGACAATACTTTGAGAAAGTCAGTGGATGATTTAGAAAGGCATTTTCCAAGACTAAGTTTTCACCATGAAAACGAAGTTATAAAACGGACGAATTCGGCGGAAGGTCTGAAAAAGTTGAAAGCGAAATTATTGCTTAACAAGGAACTAAAAAGTTTAATTTCCAATGAGGAAAGTTTACGTATGTCTGATAGTGAAGACGATGAAAGTATTAAGGAAATCGACAGCAAAGAGGGCAAATTCATTACTTCGGGAGATTCGAGTAAAATTAATTATCGCTTCCCCAGTGAAAATCAAGACTTAGTTGAAATACATTCAAATGCAGAAGTGACTATCAATGAAAAAAGTCCCGGTGAAGTGACTGACACGAATGTACCATTCCAACATGGTGATGTAATTAATTCACATGAACACAACGTATCTATTCGTGAGAAGCTAAGTCATATAGGAAAAGAATCTGTTCATTGGCTTAAAACTGGTAAAGTGTCCCCAACAAAACGGGAAGAGAACTGGATATCTCCTGTCTCCTTTTAAATACTCGTTTTCCTTTATGTTCTTGTATACAGTGCAACTTGTTTTTCCTTAAATATGTTATCAGTACATGGTACTATATCTTTGTAATTCTATTTGTTTTGTTATCAGTACATGGTACTATATCTTTGTAATTCTATTTGTTTTGTTATCAGTACATGGTACTATATCTTTGTGATTCTATTTGTTTTGTTATAAAATGCTATTGGTAATTTTATTTTATCACATAGACGATAAATAACTGGGAAATCTTAGACAAAAAATATTAAGCAATGGTCACCAGTGACTCATATAATTATACACGACTATCGAAGACGTTACAAATCTGGTTAAAATGACANGAAACATTTTGGTAAATTTAATTGCTATAGGTTGCAACATTATGCATAAAATGGTCTGAATATCCAAACTAAGAACATTTGCTAGCAAAAGACGATAGGTCACCTTGAAAGCCTTTTACCAAGGAATCAGACCACAAAGCCTGCATGTAGGGGCCTTCTTGATCTCGCTTGAGGGGGTGAATATTGTTCACCTCTAGTTGAAGACCCTTAGGCGACATCAAGATGTAGACAGGAATAAAAGCCCTGTCCTTGATAAACTGGAGTCTTCTATGTATCGTGTGCGTTTTTGTCACATGTACATTCACTCCATATCCTTTCATTTTTCCATTGTACTATTCCATACACAATTGGAAATCAATCACAGACTGCAGATAATGGTATTGATTTTTGTGTCACACTCTACATGTCTGGTGCTGACGTCTTCGTTATATCACTGTATTTTACAGGATGTTATGACCTGACATAGAATTATCTGATAACAACATAGTTACAACAAAGTGCAGAAAACTACATTCCTAGTGTTATTCCTAAACACACTGAAGGTTAGTGAGTCTAATGACGATTTCTGAGAATTTTGTTTTGTTTTCGTACGATGGTTTTCTGATTCTCTGATTTATCGGTTTAACTACTGAATTACCTATGGAATCAACTTAGATTTTGTCTTCAGTCAAATACAGGCATTAAGCATACTGTAAAACTATTCATACCATAACACAAATCACATAAATCACTTGTTGTTGATACTTAAAAATTCGAAGGATTAAATCCCGTCCATTTTCTCAAATACATTATCTCAAAAGATTCGATATTTCCTCACCCTATACCATGTTTCCTCATGATAAACTAAAATCACGAATCAAAGGTATCATTCAAAAAGCCTTTACAGATTAAAGAAAAAAGTATTAGATTATAAATCCACATTTTTGCAAAACCAATTTAAAAGAAAAAGTATGTTACAATGAAAAACAGGCATGCAGTATGCTTGATTTTCTTATTGAAACATGAGATATATTTGTCGCATTTGGAGTTGCTATTTATCAACAGCAAGTTGGTATACCAATGGGCACGAATTGTGCTCTTCTACTCGCAGACTTGTTTTTACATTCATTCGAGACTGAATTTTTTCAGGGACTCGTAAAATACTATAGATAAATGACGCTTGATCCTTCATTCAATCTCTTTTATAGATGAACAAATAAAGGGATATGGAGTAAATGTACACTGGACAAAATCCCTATAAATAGATGGTATGATAAAGTAAATAGAATTATTCTTCATCATTATATGTGATATTTTTCATAAATAACGCATATTTTACTAAATAACAAAATGCCGGAGGTACTGTAAATTTTGTTTCTGCATATGCGCATATCGACAACTTATGTCTCTTCAGTGCAGATAAAATCAAAACCATAATTCGAAATACATGTAACAACTGATAGAGAACAAATTACCAATAAAAAAGGATCCCATCAATATATTCTCCAGAACTAGAGATAATGGAAACTACTGAGACCACTTGTTCTACATATTTTATGGTCTTGCACCTCGAATTGTTTGCTCATTATAACCTAATGTTGTCTGCAGTTGCATAATTTGGATTACTTTGTCCATAGGTGGGACTTCTTGTTGTCCTCAAACGATCTGTGTTGCCTATCTTTAATCTTTCATATTCTCTATATCCGAATTATCTAGTCAATAATTTTGTTGACAAGCAAATAATTTTGTATGATTTTTTTTCAGATTTCAGAATTAAATAAAACAAATATTTCAAAAAATTTTGTAAAGGTAAAGTTAAAAGAGGCATATATAATATCATGGAAGAAACAAATCGCCAAGTGTTCAGACGGTAAACTACGTACATATATGAAATTCAAAATAAATCAAGGATTTGAAAATTATCAGTAGTTTTGAGCTAAGAAGAAGCTTAACAAGATTTAGAGTTTCATCTCATCATTTGCAAATTGAAACAGGTAGATACAAGGGTATCCCTCCTCAACTAAGATTATGTCAGCACTGTAACTCGGGTGACGTAGAAGATGAGCTTCATTTTTTTGATTCACTGCACCAAATATACGAATGAAAGACACCACTTGTATGACACTATATTACGGTCTTGTCCAAATTTCATTAATTTGAATTCCCAGGAAAGATTGGTATGGGTGATGTCTTGTGAAAATACAGATGTATTAAAAGAACTATGTAAATTTCTTCATGTACACTGTAAATGATTTTGAAAAAAGGCATAGATTGATTATACTCTGCTTTAGACACGAGGTGGAATGCTGATTTATAAGAATCAGCATATCCTTAAGCACCGTCCCTTGGTGTCTCCTGCAGATAAATGACCCCTTTAAAGATAATTTATTTTCATATAAAAACTCTTAATTGTTTATGGTCTTGTTTATCTACATTTGACACGAGGAGGAATGCAATAGATTGCATCTCTTAGAGCACCGTCCCTTGGTGTCTCTTGTAGCTACACAATCCCATGACAGTTATTGTAATTTGGTCTGCGGTGTTGTTTAATAGATATTTATTTTTATGTAATATACTTTAAGTATCGGTATATACGTATAATCCCAGAAAGGCGGTCTTGAGTTACCCGGGTTCCAGTTCTGTACCGGGTCAATATACATTTTTGATAGATGATGGTAAACATAACATAGCTAACTGTTGTTATAATGCACATTAATGTTTTCAATCTGTTCTATTTTGCTCAAACTAGTGTATGTTTTTAATCATGTGTGTTTTATGTCATTGCCCCTTGTGGGTCCATGATTGGTACAATAAAATGTTTGATTTTGATTTGATTTTGATTTGTATGTGGTTGAAGTATAAATGTTGTTCGGAATCGAACTAAGATGAAGGTAATCCCTGAAATCGGGGATTGTGTTTGTCTATGTTTAGTAATGTTTGCATAATCTACTAATTTTGTGCCATGTTTTTTATCTAACATAAAAATAATTAATCTTACACCGAAACTACTTTGCTTAGACAAACTTTGAAAGAGTGTCCATATTGTCTGTTGAACATTTGTAATCCCAATTATCTAGTAGATATAAGCAAATGCAAAGATTAAAATGTGTTCTTTTGCGAATGACAAAAAAGTAAAGATGCTATAAAAGTACTATTTTGAAATTATGGATTTCCTTTGTTTGGGTTCTAGTGTTGCTGATGAGGAATTAATTTCCGAAATGGCCATACAGCTCATTAAAAGTATTGCAGTTGGAGTTAACATATGTGCTATGGTCTCATGTTCATTTACTCCATATCCTTTCATAAAATATTATTCGTGGAAAACAATTTTCGTTTGCCAAGAAATGTAAACCCGAGGAAATACCAATTATGCAATGGCATAGAATGGAACCATTTTATCAAAAATTAACGAAATGGAGGTAATAAAATTAGCGAACAGAATTATCAAAGGGCAAAAAGACGAAGCAAGTGCAAACATCAGATAATTGTCAACCACAATGGTGCAGGGATTTCAAGGGAAATGCTGGTGGTTTGGTGCAGGGATTTCAAGGGAAATGGTGGATTAAACTGGTTTTATGGTGCACCAAAAATAACCTTCAATTGCGGTAGTGTCTTTTAGCAATGAAACAGCAATTGCTATTGAAAGGTATTATGCATTGAAAAGAAATGATCCCAGTGCTAAAAATGAATCTTGATCCACAGTTTGGAACGAAGCTTCATATTTTTCCACAAGGGACTGATATTTATTAAAGAACTTATTTCATGATCGTATGAGATGGAATTTCTTGAGGCGTTGATAAAATAATGCTTTTTCGCAAAACCACGAAAACTGATACTTATAAAAATATATTCACAGTACATGAAAAAACAAATCCTTTTGTGCGTTCATTCATACAGTATTTAAACTACGCACAGTAGGTAACGTCGTCCTGCGAGGACATGATTTTCTACGATTTTCCCAAAATGATTTTATACGATTGTCATAGATTCGATCCGATTTTACATGCGGAAATACTCCTTTGTGTTCTTATTCTCTATCATATTTCGCAATTTTTACTAAAATGTTACTTCTCTGTCTTTATAGTCCGGAATTGTGTTATTGATATAACGTAGAAACCAGAGAATTCGGAGTTTCATGTTGTCCTGGAATTTACACGAGTGTCCACTACTGATATTTGTCTGTGAATTTATACGACAGATATTTCAATTAAAATGATGGCGCAGCTTTAATTACAGGATAATCATGAATTTTGTCAGCAAAAAATGATAGATGAAATTGAAAGTTTTATTTTAAAAACTAACCGTCGCAACGAGGTAAAACAAGCTGAGTAGACAAATGATTTGAATTTATATTTTTTGCCCTTGTATCGCATAATTATCGTCCTGTCTGCATTTGTGGTTCTCATCCAGATTTTCCATTCTTGGAAAAGGAAATAGAAAAATCCTGCATAAGGAATTTTCTGATATACGAATGCGGTAATGTGTTAAAATTTATATCCGAGAAATATAGTTTAGTGATTGTCCAGCATAATGCCTAGTCAATATAATGCATATAATATAGTATCATTGCTTAATTTATTTCATATTGGCATAGTAATAGATCTGAGGTAAGTCATATTGACCAGAGGCGCAAGCTACAATCAATCAATCAATGCTACATCAAGTACATCGCTTAAAATTGAGTATCAGATAATTCAGTTTTCGTAACACGAGAAATCCTACAATGCATCCCCTACTTCAGACCACATAACTAACCAACCCTTACTAAAGTTTAAGACTTCAAATTCGTTTATCGCTACCATCAGCGATATGGCGTCCCCTATTTCTACATCCTGCTTTCCTGTTTACAATAAATACCACATTTCAGACAGCCCATCATACTTGTTGTCTGCGATTAAAAGGGACTCATATTAACGGGAAAATATGTAAATCGAACTATTTTTTTCATCGTCAGTATGAATACAATTCTGAAGTTTAATATCTATTCACACAAGTTAAAGGGTGAATCAAATGTTACATGTTACATGCTAGTTCATAATGAATATTTTGACACTGTTTATAAAACAGTTGTTGTGTCGAGTTTATCGCTCTTAAGGGACCAACCTTTTAACTTGAAAGGGGGGGGGGGCTATGGTTTTTAAAAAAAAATATTTTGGATCTGATTTTATGTGAAAAAAATATTTTGGCTGCCAAAATAATGAAAAAAAAATTTCTGAATGAGGCTTTCTGTCCAAAAAAATAATGTTAATTTTGAAAAAAAAATATTTTGTTGATACGCGTGCAAAAAATAAATAATCTGTTTCGCGCGAATCGCGAAAAAAAATTTTCTGTCCTGAAAAAAAACCATACCCCCCCTTTCAGGTTAAATGGACGGTCTCTAAAGAAAAAGGACATCCATTATGGCTAGATTTTACAACGCAATTATGATACCGGGGTAATCATCTCAAACATTTCAATTAAATGACGGAAAATTGATGTAACACACAGTCCCTATCAATGACAAAACGTTAACAAAGGACAGATCTCAACTATCCGAGTCGCGGGCATAACTTGGTAATGCAAGGCTGGATAAAGTGACAATTTATTGAAACTATGAATATTTGAACAAATTATATTTCTATATTTTTTCTTCAAATCCCACCCCCCTTTTCATTGAGAGAATGTGTAGAAGAGAAGTTGATGCATATTTTCCGTTTGTTCAGATTTTTTTTTCTTCTTTTTGTAATGTACACATTTTTTTAACTTTTATGCCAAGATAATGTCTCGTGGTAGTGTATGCGTGAATACCTATGTCATATGGGAACTTCGATACTTCCACAAAAAAAAAAAAAAAAATTATTGAACAACTACATGTTGAAACGGCCATTTTTGTCATGTGCATTTAGTGCCTTTCGAAGAGCAGTGTGGAGTTGGCAAAACAAATTCCCGAGCTGGAGATGATTCTGGCTATGGTGTTTTTATGGAGGTGATCATATTTAATACGCATGCCGTGTTGAATGAAACGCGTATCATATCTAAATTATTAAACTTAACGGACCAAAGGTATGCATAATCTTGCGACTTTGTAGCTCTGTCCTTAACTTTATTTGCCATGTTTTTCACACTTTTGATAACGGATTTCCATTCTTTTGGTCCTAGTACTGTTAATGATACGTTCCTAATACATTCAAATGATTTTCCTGTTATGCTCTGATATACGTTGTCTCGTGTACATTTACTCCGTATCCTTCCACTTTACTCCATGCTTGCCTAACTTATCAATACAAGAACATTTCGTGGCTTTATAGCAATCCCGATAGCAATTTTACTTCGTGTACTTACTTAATAAATTTAGAAATGGATTGGACAAGTTCACCTTCCCAGAAGAGTCCCGAATGCCCAGAAAGTCTAATTGCAGAGAAATGGCCTTGCATTTACTGAGCATTTACTTTCACGCGGAATGTGAGAAAATGCGCAGTGTTGAAGGCTCTATTTTTGACGCCATGATGACATTTTCCATTGCTTTGCTAATAAGAATTTAGTCCAATATACGAATTTCAATACCTGTTCATGAAGTTTACCACCACTATGGCACGCCGTTTTAATATTTATTCCACTTTCAAGATATCTTATTTCATATATAAGATATCTTTATTAGTTTATAAGATATCTTATTTAAATTGAAGTTAATAAGATATCTTATTTAATTTATAAGATATCTTATTTAGTTTATAAGATATCTTTTTAATTAAATAAGATATCTTAATTATTAAATGAGATATCTTACATATTTAATAAGATATCTTTATAACCAGTTTAATAAGATATCTTATTTAGTAAATTAGATATCTCGATTCGTTTATTAGATATCTTATAAACCATAATATATCTTATTTATTCAATTTCAAGATATTTTATTTAGTATATAAGATATCTTATTTAATATATCAGATATCTTATTTAAATTGAAGTTAATAAGATATCTTATTCAATTTATACGATATCTCTATTAGTTTCTAAGATATCTTTATTTTAATTTTGAAAACAGCATCGGATAGCTTATACTTTAAACTTACAGCATATATCAGCTTTAAAATTGAATATTGACTAGAAATGGTCTATTTTCACGTTTAAAAATAAACTTCCTATATAAGCCTATGTTAAATTTTGTCCATACAACTGACATCATTAATAAGAGTGCACCCTGCTGAGACGAACGAATTCTTCTACATGCTTTGTTGTTGGATTGTGTTGTTCCTAGGGTCGACCAATCAAATGCAGTGTTGTTGTGACTAACTCACTAACTGGCAGTTCCTTTTTGAAAAGATGACAAAATGGTACAATATAATATTTGGGTATTTTATGTATAATGTATGAATGCTCACAAAATTTTGTCTGTTTCCGTCCACATTTGATAACATTGTGTTTCCTTAACACAGAAGCTGACAAAAGATATACAAGTCAAAAACTGACTGTGGGGACAAATTTATTGAATCGGTTTTATTTCTAAAAAAAGCGAACTGCTTGTCAAAATAAACAAGACAGACTGGCAATAGCTCAAATTCAATGCCATTAGTGGCAGTGTTTCACTAAAATGAAAAAATCACTTTAAGTCGTTAACTTAAAACAAATAGTGCAAAATATGAAAAATAACATGAGTCCCAGATCTAGTGTGGGCAAGTCGGGGGTTGGAAGGCTTGGCTTTTTAGTTGTGCATGATAGAATTAAGCAACTGCGATTTGGACACGCGTCAAAAATTTTACGAACAATTGCCTGGACTACTTTAAACAAACTTTTTAGTTAGCGAACGGCTCATACTGAAACCAGATCAAGTCGCTTCTGAAGTCAAATCAAAACTGTTAAAATTATTATTCTTCGGCGACTTTGAAAAAAAAATTCTTAAAACGCTATATCAAAGTAGATAAAATTTTTTTGGGGTTTCAATATCTGAATATTTTGATACATATTAAAAATATTAAAATTTTGAGTTACTATCATACAAAGACTTCACGGTAGATTAGCGTGCATGCTTTCACGTCATATCCTTGGAATGGTATCAGTTTACTAAATTTTCAGCAATTTCGGTCTTTTGTTATTTACTCTATATTTTGGCACATTTATAATTGTGTGTTTTTTCATAACTTCAGTTGCACTGGAAATTATTATACTATCACAAAACTCATTTTCCGCTTTAGCAGGCCTGACATCTACGGTACAATATCTAAAAAATGTGGCTGTTCAAAATTATTAAACTAAAATCTCTGTATTCTTAGCATGTATCGCTCATCTGGCGAAAACTAAAAAAGTTATTTTATAGCGATGGGCGAAATGATAGAAAATGTATTCTGCTGGTGGCCATGTTTTCTATCGAACTTGCAATATAACTCCTCCCAACTGGATGAAATGAGTAATTTTTGAAAAAGGTCCTCCTTAATACATCGGGAAACGAATGCAAAGCAAAAA